>NDGN011489898.1:0-15098 GCA_002564285.1 Tympanoctomys barrerae | reverse complement strand
TGAACTCAGGCCCTTATGCTTGCCAGGCAAGCGCTTATTCCACTGAGCCATCTCCCTGGCCCCCTCTGTAGCATTTAAATATTGTGTAGCAGATAAAAGTTTGGTTTAATCATGAATTTGAATGAGTACACTTCTCAGAAGCACAAATGGCCAATAAATACATTTTTAAAATGTTCATTATTGCTAGCTGTCAGAGAAATGTACATTAAAACTATTCTGAGAAATCATCTTCCAGAAAGAATGGCTACCATCAAAAAAATGTAACAATAGCAATTGCTAGTGTGAGGATGTGGGGGAAAAGGAATCCTCACTACCTTGTGGGTGGTCATGTCAAGTAGTATGACTGTTAGGTTTCTCATGGCAACACAGCAGAGAAACAAGGAGCAGAAAACGGGAACATGGGGGGTTGTTCTTTGAGGACAGGAAGGGAATGCAAAGGAGAGATTCTCTGCTCTGAGGCCCTGGGAGGCTGAGGCACCAGTGGACTTCTGCCAGGGGCGGAGCTTGATGGGCAGCCTTAGTGACACCGGGGAGCGGATTGAGGGCTCCTGGGGCACAGGGAAAGTAAAAGGAAACTGTCCAAGACTGGGTTGGGGAAGAAGGGGGAGGTAGGCTCTGGGAAGATGGGCTGTTGTTTTAAGGCTTCAGCCATGTTAGATGACCTCCACAATAATTCAGCAATTCATAATAGGGCCAGAATATGACCACTAGAAATTACCATAGAGATTTCTTGAAAAATTAAAATACAAATTCGATTTGATCCAACTATCCCCCTCCTAGGTATCTTCCCAAGTTAAAATCTTCGTATTTCAAGATTACATGCATATCCATGTTTAAAGCAGCACAATTTATAATAGCTAACTCTTGAAAGCCGTATAGTCCATCAACTGGATGAATGGATAAGGAAAATGTGGTATTTATACATAATGAAGTAGTATATTGCCATTAGGAAAAACAGAGGCATTTATAGATAAATGGATACAATTTGAGAACATGTTAAATGAAATAGTCATCATACACACGTGGTTTCTCTTATATGAGAGAAAAATGTATGTAATTATAAGTAAATACAAATAAAGAAGAAATTCAGATACTTCCCCAAATTACATATTCTTTTAAAAAATATTTCAATATATATGCTAATTTGTTTCATTTATACTAATAGTTTACTTAGTTTGTTGAAAAGTCACCAATTTTTTGTAAGGATCTGTTTGATTTATTTTTTGTGTGGAGCAATCACCTTAAAGATAATGACAGTGCAATAACAATTGTTATTCACTTATTTGGTTATACAAATTGTTTTTTTATAAATAAAAAGTAAACATTGATTGTAAAGTAAAAAAAAAAAGATTATTAATTTGAGTTAAGTGCTTCCTATTCCTCTATCCCTTCCTTCCTTCTTCCTTCCCACTTCCTACTTTGGTACCAGGAATCAATCTCAGGAGCTTGCACTTGCCAGGCAGGCTCTTTGCTCTTCTATATTTCCAACCCTGTTAAAGCTTTCATTCTGCTTCTTTCCTGAAAGTCTCACCAATACTTTGGTGTTCATTTATCTTAATCTCATTTTTAAAGCAAAATATTTGGGTCAGCCAGATAGCTTAGTGGATTAAAGCTCCTGCTTGGGCAGACACAGGGATTGGGGATCAAGTGCCATGTTGGCCCCACCCCCATGGTTCACTGAGACAGTGATTGAGACTGGTGTGGTGCTGCATGCCTGTAATCCCAGCACTTGGAAGGCTGAAAACAAGAGGATCACTACAAGTCCAGTCTGTGTAGTGAGACCCTGTAGACCATGTACATTAAAAAAACAAAAAAGTGAAGTACAGAAAAACATAGAGTTACTTTAAATTTCACAACCCATTGACAGTTTCAAAAAGCAGTGTTCTGCTGTTACTAAGGCAGTATAGAGCAGGGTTTTACAGTTAGGTAATTACAAAATTGTAGGGCTGGGGAGATAGCTCAGTAGAATAAGCACTTGTCTGGCAAGTGTGACAGCTTGAGTTCAGTCCCCAGTTCTGCAAAAAAAAAAAAAAAAAAAGGAAGGTAGCACCATCCACTTCATTTTTGACTTGGTTTTGTCATGGAAGTATTTTTTTTTGCCAGAAAAGGTGTAAAGATGATGAAGTTCTGATAACTCTTATCATGTTTGACCCCAGTGTATTTGTGGTCATATACTTCCTTAACACATTGGTAAATATATACGGAAGCATATATGTTGTGGTAAGAAACACTATTGTACCTTTTATGGGAAGGAAGTATGTGTATATAGATGTAGTGAGTGGGCAATTGTATTACTTTTTTGGAAGTTCTAATGGATTGGAAGATATATGGAAGCCTCATTACTGCTTGCAGGTAGGAAGTGCATTGTTTGATGATAAATTGCAAATTTTAAAGTCTTTGTAAGTGCCGGTGGTATAGCTCAGTGGACTAAGCACTTAGGTAAGCTAAGGGGCCAGGGTTCGATCCCTGGTTCTGCATGCCATGCTGGCCCCATCCCCAGGCATGCTGAGCCAGTGATGGAGTCCAGGCATAGTGGTGTGTACCTGTAATCCCAGCACTAGGGAGGCAAATCAGGAGGATCACTACGAGTTTGAGTTGTGTAGTATGACCCTGTGTGGGTACACACACACACACACTTCATGTTCATATACCTTGGTATATAAATCAGGTTCATCTACAGTAATTAACATTACAATAGTTATTTTTATTTTGAATATAAGGTCTTTATTATCTGAGAAAAGTTAGTGAAGTTAAAGTCAATATTTTTACTAGTTTCAAATTGTACATATGGCATATACAGAGTGGAGAATGTAAGTTTTCTTCAGCCCTTGTATCATATAGGCATAATGGGTAATGATGGCTAGCAGGTAGCAGGTGTCTTATTTGACCACTTCCAGTCTGAATGAAAGGGATATAGTTAGTACATAAAGCTAGAAGGAAAGGCTATGTTGTAAATCAGCAGTACATCAGCTAATTTTTGTTTCCTACTTTAAGAAGTCTAGAATCCTATATAATCTTTTCTCTTTAAAGTTTGCCAGGATTATTTAGTGTACTACATTTAATTAAAAGTACGTGTGTAAAAAAAAAAAGTACATGTGTATGATGTGCAGAAATTGGAGAAACATTCATGTAAATAAAACATTGACAGTCTGTAATTATCAAAAGAAAAATTGGATAGTAGTGATTCTCTGTTCTAATGAAGATTTAACTTTTAATTTCATGAAATTAAAAGGGCCCTTAGGGCACTTAAGGACTTAGTTTTGATTTTTGGATTTTTTATGTGTGAAACATACTGTATAGCTATTATGAAAAATATTTTACGTAAGAATGACTTAAATTATTTAAGTTATTTCTCACTTATTGCTAGTTCAGATATTAATAGCCATCTTGGTTGTAAGCTATATTGCCATAATGCATCATGAATTTTAGTGAATCACTCATGATTAAAGTTGGACTGCCTTTTTGTAGTAGATAATTCTTAAAGTTTTGTGTGTTAGTTGTCTATAAGGTTGGTAGTGGAGATAGATTTTGGTAAGTACGGATACATGTTGTGTCTTGGTATATAACTTGATACTTTTTCATATGAAGATTTATTAAATGAATTTAGTTGGATTATGACTCTCAGTTGTATACTGAGAATCTAGTAGCTATTTTTTGAATTTTTGAATTCTGCCCCTATTCCAATTAATACAATAACCAGTAGATAAATAGGAATGTCATGGCATATGCATTAAATAGAGGATCAGCAGAAATTGTGCACACTTTTTATTATATTTCTGAAGCTGCAATTTTACCTTAATGTTTCTGCAGTTTCTAGGCTTAAGATGACACCTAGGTAGAATGATACATGATTTTTTAGAAAACATTGTCTAGATTCAGCAGGCAATTGTATTTAGCTGTTGTATTTACATTTTCTGTGGAGTCAAGTAATACTGCATGAATATACGCTGTAATTGATGACTTGATCTAATAAGTAATTTTTAAAAAATATATATTTAATATTTACTTGTTACTCTAATTTTGGTAGAATTTTAAAACATCTAGGAATAAAATTTTTGTTTCAGTGTTAAAGTGTGATGAATCTCTTACTAGTTATATAATTAATTTATGCTAAATCCCAACAAGTACTTGGTGGTTAAAATGTTAGGAGATAATATGGTGATTGGACAGGTGATGACATTGAAATGCCTGTCATTTGCCCATTAAGTAGATTCCAGGCATACCTCACTTCTCACTATGAAATACAATTCTGTATGTACAAACTGTTTGGTTTGTGTATGATATTTTGTGTCTACCAACATAAGGCAATTCTGTTGTAATTATGTTATGGTGCTACACTTAATCAGTTTTAGAGATTTCAAAATCATTTTCTTGTGGAAGAAGATTCAGGAATAGAGTTTCACTTTTAACTCCATATCATGTAGACCAGTCAGTAGTTAAGTAGTTAAACATATGGTCTTTAGCTACTTTGTTATGGTTATTACTAAACATTGTTTTATTTCTTGACTTTTAAAAATTAAGTGCACTGTAGAATAAAATCAAAACTAATCAAAAGTAATTCTGCTTATAAAACCTTGAATTTTCTGGTATTTTAATTAAAACTTTTCCAATATTTGAGTAAAATTTAATAAAAAAAATTCATGTTTAGATACCATAAATTATGAATTCATAATATCTTATGGCTTTTAATAAACTAAACAAAATGAACTGAGCAGGAACCTAAAGCCTTCCTCAAAGTGAACAGTTTTGCAGAATACTGCACAGTCTAGAAACTGCTGAGAACAAGTCATTTATCTGGTAGAATTGAAGTCTTGTGTTGAAACAAAAAATATTTATTGGTATTTTTCTCCAAATGTCATGGCTTCACCATGTTTCAGAAAAACACATTGTCCTGCTTCTGAGGAAATACAAGGTCATCACAAAAGCAACTATGTTTTCTTTATATACTTGTTTTTGTTAACATTGTAGTTATTTTAATTCGTTTGGCTTAGCTATTTATAACTTTATAATGGTAATTACTAACATTTATTGAGCACTCACTATAGTCCAGGCCCTATTCTATATATTTTTAGTACATAAATTAAACCATTAATTGCTATACTTAATTTCCTTGTCAATCACTCTTTTTTTACAGATCAGGAGAGTCAGGTAACTAACTACTGTGTTACAAAGAATGGCAAATCATGAGCTTGAACTTAGCCAATCTTACTCTACAGTCTTTGCCCTCCATATTTTGCCATAATGTCAGCCTGAATTATGTTTTTATACTTTTCTCCTTGTCAGCTCTGAGTGAATTTCTCCATCTGTATTAACCCATAGGGTCACAGACCATATAGACTAGTTGAACTAGTTTCATTCTTAGCTTAACCTGCTACTTATTTTATGGCATTGAACAGGTTGTTTTTATATCTGTGAGATGAGGCCAGTATACATCTTACAGAATTGTTTTACAGTGATTAAAGAGAATAGTGCATAGAAAATATATGGTTAGTTTCTGACACAGGATAAAGACTTGTGACCTGTACCCGACCACTTGTTGGGTTCAGAGCATTTTTCTCCACTGCTGATTATGAGAGACTGTGGTCTTTAGTTGTTGGTGGTGGTGTTTTTTGTTTTTTGTTTTTCCTGAGGTAGCTGTCTCTCCATCTCATCAGTTTGCTGCTTGCTGAGAGGGGTTGTGCAAGACCTACTTAGGATGTATTGTTTCTTTAAAAAAAAAAAAAAAACTCTTAAAATGTGTATTTTGTTATTTGTAGTTAGAGATAACTGCTAGAGAATTACTCTTTTCTTTGTTGCTTTAGTAGGGTTGAAATCCAGTCATAAAGATAATTGTATGGGGTCTATAAAGCTAACTGTAGAGGTTATAAGGCAGTTTTAAAAAATATTTTTCTTTTCCCCCCAGGAAATATGGTGAGCGGCCTCCACCTCCACCTAAACGACTCACTAGGTAAGCATCACATTAGGCTCTAGGCCAGTTTGTATGTGTGTGAGGATCTTGTGCTCTTAGAAATCTTTACCATATGGTACCTACTTTACAGGCTTATTTGTTTTATTCCTTTTTCCTATCTTCTCCTTCAAAAAACAAAAGAAAACAGGAGTATGAGGATATAGTTCAGAAAGAAAGGCTGAAACCTTTTCAAGTGGTAATTTTTATAATATAGTGACTATAACAAGGCCAGCAACATTAAAGATTCTTACATTTAGCTGTATTTAGCCAGTAACAATTCTTTGATTACAGGGGAGGCTTGAAAAGATTTAATAATGCTCTTTGAAAAGAATTTTAAACAAAACAAGATTTTTACCTTTTTAAAGGAAACATAAAATTGTATACATTTTAATGAGAATATAATTTGCTCTGATACAAAATTAGTTCTGTAACACATTTTAGTTATACAGATTAAAGTATTTATTTTAAAAGTGATTAAAGTTTAAGTACGGATTGTAAAGTAAGTCCAGTTCCATAATCAAAGTGATAGAGCTACTGCTAAAATCTTGTATGCTACTGTTGTTCTGTACCCTTTAGTCCTACAATATATATATCTTTTACCTTTATAGTTCTCTTCAAAGGCTCATGGTCTTCCATCTTCTTACCATTCCTTGATGATCCCTTAGGTTATTTCCCAATCATTGTTACCATTGAAAGAGCTGTTGCACTTAACCACTTAACAGTTTATCCCCAGTGTCACTTGGGCACCTTGTTTATGTACTGACAGACCTGAGTGCCACTTAGGCAGGTGTCATTTCAACCACCTGGTCTTTGTATTGATCTTTGTATTTCATAAAATTGTTGTTTTTATACTTTCTGGGTTTTTAAAAATAAAAATTAATGAAAAAATATGCAAACTGTGGACATCCTGTATTTAAATAATTGACTGGTAAAAGAATGAGAGAGACTTGTCAGAACACAGGAGACAGTTTGAAGATACTCCTTCACCTTGATCATCAGATGCATCTGAAGTCAATATTGGCGAGTTGAACATTCTTATTCTAGAAATCTGAAAATCTAAAATACTCCAAAACCCAAAACATTGAGTACTGACACAGTATTCAAGAAGTTTTAGATTCTTGAATCATTTTGGATTTTTGGATTTGGGATGTTCAGACCTTATATTGTGTCTAAATATACCAAAAATCTGAAAAACTAAGCTTTAGACTGCTTTTAGTGCTAAGCATTTAGGAAAACAGATACTCAACCTATAGTGAGATAATTATCTCAGCACAAAGATAATTTATCTCTCCCTCTCCATGAAAATATTATAAAATTATTTATAAAAAAACAACTCACAAATAGAGGAATGAGTAACTTTTCCTCACAGGAGATTGCTACCTACCAAATGCAGAGGGATTGTGGAATTAAGGAAATCACTATTGCTTGAAATGTAGTAATTATTTCCAGCAAAATCATCAGTGGTTGCTTAAACTTCTGAATTAAAGTTTGTTGAAAACTTAAACATTTATGTAGTCTTGAGGTGACTCCTGACAACCAAAAAGGGAAAACGGTAACAGTGCACAATCCTCAGTGTCACCAGCAGTGACAAATAAATGTCATATGTATCCCAAGGAAGAAACTATGGTTTTTGGAATAAGATGCAAATTAAGGGACACCTATCAAATATTGCATAGTGTTTATTCTTCAAAAATCTCAAGATCATATAAAAGAAAGACCAAGGAATTACTCCAAATCAAAGGAGACCGAAGACGTGGAACAACTATATTTAAGTAAATCTTTAAATAGGAAAATTTGTTTTCTTTTTTTATGAAGCTTGAGTTGACACATTTTCTGCAGTGGCATTAGTCAGACAGTTGACAAAATTTGAGTAAAATATTTAGAATAGATATTATTGTTTTCTAAGTGACAACATCATTGTGATTTGTAAAAGAATATCCTTTTTAAAAGGAAATAAACATTGAAATATTTTGGGTAAAGTGGCATGTCCTCAGTGCTCTTTAATGTTTTAAATATAACATACAAATAGGATAAAATATTAAAAATTGAGGGGCCTAGGTGACTAAGAATTCCTAGTTCTACTTCTGCCAGTTTTCTGTGTGATCTTTAAAATTATTTTAAAATTTAAAAACTTATTATATAAATATTCTAGATAAAACATATTGGGAAATTGCAATTTGTCTCATGGGTTCATGTAAATGTATTTCCATTATTTTTATGTATCTGTTAAATAAATTCTGATCAATAAATTTTCTATATTTAAATATATAGGCATTTTGAAATTTAAAACTTAAAAGGTTAATATTACCAACAACAGTTAAGTTGAAACAGCTTTGAATGATAGTTTTTGGTGACTAAATTACTTCAATTGATACATCTATAAAAGATATATAATAAACTTTGTAATGAAATTTTTCTTTCTTTCCCTAAATACATATAGTAACGTAGTCTCTTTATTGTGATTTTGTATCATTTACCCTTTAAATGATTTTCCTCTGTTTAGAAAATTTTAGTAGCACTTAGAACTACCACTTCTGGCTAAGATGGAATAATAGGAACTAGAATTATTCTCTAACCTGTAACCATGAAAAAGTAGAATATTTGAAACAGTAGTTTTGTGATACTGAGCATCAAACAGGGAAGGGCAGTGATTCCTAAGAAAGAAGAAACAAATGAGATGAGCCCTTTGATTGCCTTAGCGTTGTGCCTGTTTCCAGGCTGGGATATGGAAAGGGGTTTTCACATGAGACAGGGAATGAGTAGAATCCAGGAGAGCTGAGTTCACAAGGATAAGACCTGGAGGGGAAAGAATCCCCAAGACTGCAGAGCTTCTCTTCGTTTTCAGGTGGGTCTTAATCAGCGCATATATGTGAAAAAATTACCCATTGTGGGAGAATGGGCTCTAGGAGAATTAGAGGAGCCCATCCCTAAAACTCATTTAGGGCTATCACTGTGCCTGTTTTGGATGGCCAGGGGAAAAAATCTTGTAATCATGGAGTATCATGTAAAGTACTCAGAAGGGTTTTGCTTCATTAAAAAATTAGGCCCAGATTAAATGATGCTCTATTTTTACATAACAAACATAAAACACAATTGAAAAGGTCAAACTATGTAAATGTATAACAGAACAAGCTCAAGAATAAAAAACCGTGCAACACTGAAAACCCCAATATTGGAGCTGAGATTAATCATTAAGAAAATGACCAAATAGTGTATTAGATTCTGTGAGCCACATAATCTCTGTGGTATAAATCAACTCCATGATAGCACAAAAGTAGGCATAGACAGTATGTTTATATTGGAATATGATTTTGTTTCTAAAACAAGTGAGGTCCTGCTTATTGGCTGAGGTAGAGAATAAATTCAGTAACATTATGGAAGAGGCATACTTATAAATTTTAAGAGAGACACAATTCAAATTTGTGGAGATGAGAATAATATTTAAGGTGAAAATACACTTGATGAGTTTAATTTCTGAATGGGCCAGGGAGCAATTAGTGAATTTGAAGACATAGCAATACAAATTATCTAAAATGAAGCACACAGAAGAAAAAATATGAGGGAAAAGGAAAGCATTAGTAAGCTGTGGTCTGTCTTCTAAGTGTCCTCATATACATGGGAATGGACTCCTTGAAGGAGACAGTATGATTAAAACAGTATGTGAAGAAATAATGGCTGAAATTTTTCTAAGTTTCATTAAAAACTTTGATACCACACATCCAAGAAACTCAGTGAATCTCAAGTATAAAACTACATTGGAACACATAATTTGATTAAAACTAGTTCTAAAGAGAAAAATCTTATGAAAAAACAGATGAAAGACATATGTTACAAAAGAAAAAAATGAGAACAAACATGATTTTCATCTGAAACTTACTATGGATAAGAAAACAGAGTATTAGCTTTTAAAGTGATTGAAGCGGGAAAATACCTGTCAATCTAGAATTCTCCACCCAGTAAAGGCAAAAGAATGACTTTAAGGACACATTAAGAACAGAAAGAATTCACTACAGACTTCAGCTACAGTGCTGTAAGAAATCCTTTGAGCAGAAGGACTAACATGCTACATAGAAATCTGGCTCTGTATACATTACTAGCATCAAGAAAAAAGATTACATCACTGAGATTCTATAGATATGTAAAGGAGAACAAGCAAATATTAAAATTAATATTTTGTCAAGCATTCAAAGCTTTTAAAGAAATGGAAACATTCCCTGAAACTAGCAAATTATCTAAACTTACATGAAGAAAAGAGTAACCTGAATGTATCTGAAGAAAGTGAATTTGTTACTATAAATCTTCTGACAGGAAAATGTGGGCCCAGGTAGCTTTACTGTTGAATTCTACAAAATATGGAAGAAAATAAAAGCATGCCATGATTATACTTTTCAAGAAGTTGGAGAGCAGCACATATTTCCTAGCACATTGTGAAGACTGTGTTTCCCTGTTACTAAAAGAAACCAAAGGTATTTTAAGAAAATAGATATATAAACTAATATCTGTTATTGAACAAACATGCAAAACTATGAATTTTCCAGTGAAGTCCAACTATATTTAAGGTCTACTTGTGACCTACTGAGATTTATTTTTGAAGAGGAAAACAGTCATTATGATTCATTACAGTAACAGAGAAAAAGAAAAATTATATTGGATAAATGAAAACTTTTTTTTTTTTTAATGTATTTGATAGAGGATCTCCCTATACCGCTTGGACTTGTAGCAGTCCTCCTGTTTTGAGTCTCACCAGCGCTGGGATTACAGGTGTGTACCACCATGCCCGGACTCCCGGCATGTGGTGGTGGTGTGGGATCCAGATCCCTGTGCTTGCCTAAGCAAGCATTTTGTCTACTGAACTATCTCGCTGGCCCAAAAAGTTCATTTTAAGGAATTTAGGAAACATGTTTTTTCTTTTTTTGGTACCAGAAATAGAATTCAGGACCTTGTGCTTACCAGGCAGGTACTGTGCCACTGAGCTGTCTCCCCAGCCCCTATAAAATTCTTCAGCATTCTTGACAAATATATTTTAGCAAAATAAGGGAATTTATTCATCCTGATAAAGAACACGTATAAAAAATAAAACAAATAGTATATCATGCTTACTAATGGAAGCCTGAATCCTTTCCTGTAAAATCAGGAGCAAAGGAGGATGTCTATTCTTACGTTGCCTGTTAAACACCATTTTTGAGTTTCTGATCATTACAGTAAGATGAGAAAATGAAATTAAAAGCACTCAAATTGGAAGAAATAAGGTGGTCTTTATTTGCAGATGCCACAGTCACCTGTGTAGAACATTGCATGGAATCTTTTTAAGAAACCATTAGAATGAATAAGTGTGTTTAGCAAGGTAGGGAATCCATGAAAAACATTAAAACTGCATTGTGTTTCCATATGCTAGTAAATAAAAATGAGAAATTCACAATTATAATATAGTATCATTCATAATAAAGTATTGTTAGAGGAAAATTAACCAGAGATGTGCCAAATTCCATCCTAAAAACTACCAGATATTTCTGGGAGAACTTCAATTCATAAGTAAATGTTTTTCATTTTGTTACAATGTCAGTTCTCCCAAATTGATGTGGGTTTAGCACAATCTTAGGTAGGATCCCAACAGGCTTTTTGGGTTGCAGTTGATAAGCAGTTTCTAAAATGCATATGGAAATGTAGATAATTTAGAATAGCCAAAATAATCTTGAAAAACAGCAACAAGAACTTAAAAGTAATCTAATTTAAAAAGTATTTTTAGGACCGGTGGTACTACTTAGCTGACTAAGTACTTGCTAAGGTAAGTGCAGGGGCCAGGGTTTGATCCCAGGCACGGCATGCTACACCAACCCCGCCCCCGCCCTCAGCTATGCTGAGCTGGCGATGGAGTCCAGGTGTGGTGGTACACGCTTGTAATCCCAGCACTAGGGAAGCTGAAGTGAAGAGAATCACTGTGAGTCCGAGCTGCATAGTGAGACCCTGCACACACACACAAACCTTAATTTCAAAACTTTTTATAAAGCAGTGTTGGTATAGGTCTTATGTCAGAATAATAGCCAAAAGTAGTTCTTAAGGTTTTTCAATCGAGACTTAAAAAGCAGTTTTCATATAGTTTTTTAACATTTGGATACAGAGCAGTTATACTTATGTTTCACCTCTCCTACCCTGCACACAAAGTAACTTAAATCCATACATACCCATATAAAAAAATGAAAACTGAATTAATGGACCTAATTGTAAAAGTTCAGATTACACAACTTTTAAAAGAAAATATAGCTGAAAATATTTGTGATCTTAGATGAAGCAGAGTTCTTAGATATAACGCTGAAGCAACAATCTATGGAAAGAAGAAGAAACTCATGAATTTTAATTCATTTTAGTTCATGAAAATGAAAAAAAGTTAGAGACAATGAAAAGTACTCTCAAAAGTTAGGAACTCTCAGTGTTAGTACTCTCAGCGTTAGGAAATAACACTGTTTAAGGGGGGAAATTACTTGAACTGATAATTTTTCAAAGGATGTTATGTATATTATAAATAACCACTAAAGAAATGCAAATTACAACCCCATTATTATCTTAGTCTCTTAAGGCTGCTAGACTTGCTTACTCTAGGTTGTGTTGGTGTAAAGCACAAACTCATTTCTCATAGTTCTGGAGATTTTGACATCCGTAGTTAAGACACTGGCAGAAGTGACATGTGGTTGGAGCTGGTTCTTGAACATCTTTCTGTATCCTCAACTAGCAGACAGTAGAAAGCTCTTATTTCATTTGTGAGGGCTGCTCCCTCATGACCAAATCTCTTCTCAAGTGTACCACTTCCAGGTACCACAACATTGCAGATTCGTTTTCAGCGTAAGGTTTTTTTCAGGGACACATTTGGTGTATAGTAGGGAAATATCACCCTTCTAAAATTTGAAGGATTGATTAGACCATGTGGAATCAAGTAGTAGTTTCATACACTGGCAGTAGGTATACAAAATCATACATTCATTTTGGGAAAATAGTTGATACTTTCTTAAAAGGGTTTGACATATACCTGCTCTATAGCCTAGCCATTCCTATATGTTTAGTCAAGAAAAATGGAAACATAAATACAAAGGCTGGAACCCAAGTGTTCATTCTAGCTTCAGTTTCAGTGGCCTTATGTGCATATCTCAGATGTCAACAGGTGAGTGGGTCATCCAAGTGTAGTATAGTCTACAGTGAATGTCTGTTCAGCAGTAAAAATGGAATGAAATCTGGATACATACAGTAGCATATAAATGTCATGCTCATTATGCTTGATTTTGTAAAGAAATCAGGAAAGAGCATATGCTGTATGATTCCATTATTATAAGATTCTTGAGAACGTGAACTAATCTGCAATTATAGAAAGCAGATAGGGAGAGGCAAGAGAAGGATTACAAAGAAGCAGAAAACTGTGGGAATTGTGAATGTCTTTATTTTGACTGTGATGCTGCTGTATATACACATGCCAAAGCTAACCACATTGTACACTTTAAAATAAGTACATTTATTATAATTAAATATTAACAAAGCTTAAAAATGTAAGTATTATACTTTAGAAATATTCTGTAAGCAATTAGTGTATCTGCTGGGGGAGAATTTGGTTAAGGTTTATTGAGCTATTAATCTTTTAAAATTACATTTATATTGTCAGGTTAGTTTTGTTTTGAACTTTTACTAGTAGGCATAGACTCCTTAGTATTTTACATCTCAGTATACAAAATTTATGTATAACCTTAGCCATAGATAGATTCTCCTTTTTTTCCTTTAAATATAGGACAACACTGGTGGTAAACACCATATAAATTAGGTGGATGTGAAATGAATTTAAAGTCGAAACCAAAAGTTAATCTTCTACATTTCTAGTAATACCTGAGTTTTACTCTGCATAGTTATTAGTAAGTACTTTATAAATGGTAAAAATTCATATGAAAGTAGCTTAAACCAAAATTCAACTTTAATTAGTCACACATATGTAGCACATCCTGTGGAAAGAAGAAAATGGGATAGAGTAGGAAGGGGTTATGCTGTCCCTGAAGGTGGAGAAGCCAGGTTGGTATCAGTCAGGGCTGCATAAGTAATGACCAGCATTTGTCAATACCCACCACTGTTGTATGTTCTTATCGTCCTCCAGTCTCTGATTTTTCTTGGAAGCTTTAAATAAGCATCAAAATGGTTTATTTTCAAAATAAACTTTGAAAGTGATAGAACACAGATGTGTTCTATTACTCACAATCTAATAGCCTGTGGCTTTTTGGAAGGGAAAAAATGAATTTGTTAAAGTGCGACAGTTTACTTATATCTCCACTAAAATACTTGTACTAATTCTACTTTTATCACAGGAATGGGAATGATACTTGTATGCATCTCCCTAGAATAAGACTCCCACTGTTGCTTGGTTTTGATCACCAGTAGATACAAACTCTAGCAAAGCAGCATTAATGCTGCATGAGTATTATCAGTGCCTTAGGTTTTTGTTGACTGTGGGTACTATCCCCGGACTGTCAGTTGCAAAATTTGCCCGTGGGGAAGCAGTATTTCTCAAAGCTTCTCTGGGGAAAAAACAAATAATAGTTTTAATAGTTTGAAATATGAACCATATAAATATCCTCTTAAAAATTTAAGACTTTGGGTAGTCTTGTGGTGAAAGAAGTGGTTTTACCTAATTTCAGTAAAATTTGCTTGAGAGGGTGTTCTGCATAATAAACTATTACAGTTGTTAAGCTGAACTTGAGAAGTGTTTGAGAGTACAAAAGTTAAAATAGCCAGAATCTGACAAAAAGTAGGATCGTTCCTTGAGGAGTGTCTTTGGGGAGGAGAAGGAAGTTTGTGTAAGCTAGTTAGTTACCTTTTGGCAGCAGAAGTGTGAAGTCCAGCCGAGATTCCTGAAGTTTTAACTTTCTCTGAGTGCAATTGTGAAGGAAGGTTCTATAAAAATTTTATTGAATGTCAACTTTGCAGTATACCTAATTGATTTAAAAGTTCAGAATGTCATTCTGTTCTGCAATTTCCTTTAAAAATTAAAGATGTTAGTGTCACCTTATTATTAGAATACTTCTGTTTTTCACTATGAGTTTTCAGCCCATATAATACCACCTAACTGTGCTGCCTGCTTCAGCATTTGACAGTATTGGAATATTTCCTTTTTTTTTTTTTTTTT
>NDGN011489893.1:0-12985 GCA_002564285.1 Tympanoctomys barrerae | reverse complement strand
CAGCCTGGGCTACAAAGTAAGCTCAAGGCCAGCCTGAACTGCATAGAGAGACCCTGTCTCAAAAAAAGAACAAAAAAAATAAATAAATAAATAAATAAAATAAAAAGGACTGAGGATGTACCTCAGTGTGAAGATGACAGGCTCAATCTCCAGTACCACCCCCTAAAAAATGACATTTCTGGTTACATTCAGGTGGGGGCTGATTCCCTGAGACAGAGAGCACTGGAAGAAGACCACATCCTGAAGGGCGAGAAAAGACAGGGACATAGCAGAGAGGCACCACCGACTTCTTTTGCACCACTGTTTGTTTTTGGTGGAACTGGGGATTGAACTCAAGCCCTTGCACTTGCCAGGCAAGCACTTACCCTACTGAGCTATCTCCCTGGCCTCAACTCACTTGATTTAAGTCATGTTAAAGGCAGTGGCTGCAGAAAGATGGCTTGAGACCCAGGCAGGGACATACAGAGACCTACGAGTGTGGCACTGTGGCCTGAAGCCATGCTGTTGAACAAGTCATGGAGGGAGAACGAGTCAAGGGGGTTGACGCCTAGGCCCAGGCCTGTGCTGTGGCTCAGAGGCCTAGCAGGGGAGGCTGAGCCTGGAGGAGAGCGGTCAGGAGGTGCTAGGGGCAGGGGTGCCTATGTGCAGAGGCAGGACCATCCGTAAGACGTCGAGGAGGAGTGGTGTCCCATTGCATCAGCAGTAGGGGTCCATGGCAGCCCTCCAAAGCTGTCTACGGCTCCATTCCCAGAACCAGCAAGCGTGAACTTACACATAAGGCAAAAGTGTAATTGTTGAAAACCTTGAGAGGAAGGGTTTGTATACATGCATGTGTGCGTACCCACACACACACACACACACGCGCGCGCCCTTCAGGAAGCAGCAACATGACCACAGAGGCAGAGACAACAGTGATGTGGCTGTGGGCCAAGAATGCCAGGCCCACCAGAAGTCAGGAGAGCAAGGAACAGACGATCCCTGAGCCCTCTGAGGGAGCGTGGCCCTACCAGCACCATGACTGTGGACTCCTGGCCTCCAGAACTGCGAGAGGCTAAAGCCACCCCATGTGTAACAATTATTTATAGCAGCCCCAGGGCGTTCATACAGCCAGGCCCTGCCAGATCAACACCAGGAGGGCAGATGGATGCCCCTGGGTCTAGCTACGTCCATCACTGGGGCCGGCCCAGGCAGCGGTGTGTGTGTGTGTGTGTGTGTGTGTGTGTGTGTGTGTGTGTATTTTGTGGTGAGGAGATTGAACCCAGTGCCCTGTGCATGCCAGGCTGGTGTCTACCATTGAGCTACAGCTAGTCTTGTTTTGTTTTGTTTCTTTTTCTTTTTTTTATATCCACTGTTTTAAAACATGCAGTAAAGTTGAAAACCAGTGTCCTGGAAAATCTTTTTAGCATGTGTAAAGAGGCAGAAACCATACAAGAGGAAGGGAAAAGTAGATGTTTAAAAATGTAGCAAATTTTAACTACATCGAATTTTATCCCTGAATGGAAGACTAATGTGTGGGAGGGGGCAGCAGGTGATATGGGTGGGGAAAAGCTTCAGGGAGGGTCACTCGGCCCCATTTACACCTTGGTGGAAGCGGAGTGTGCACACCAGGAACCCCAGCACATAAAGAGGCTGAGGCCAGGCAACATATGGAGACCCTGTCTAAAAAGAAAGATTTAAAAGGGCTGGGGATGTAACTTGGTGACAGAGCACTCATGGGTTTGAGCCTTAGTACCAGGGAGGGAAAAATGGAGGAGCTAGGCATGGTGACACTTTGGAGGCTGAACCAGGATTGTAAGTTAGGAAACAGCCTGAGAAACTTAGCAAAGCCCTGTCTCAGTATAAAATAAAATAAAAAACACTGAGGAGGTGGCACTGATGGAGCACTTGCCGAGTGTGTGCAAGGCCCTGGGTTCTATTTCCAGCACTAAAACCAACACTGATGGGGATGATGCCATTGAGAGAGAAGTAGAGATGAGGTCGGGGGAGGCGTTGAATGAAAAAGCAGGTCCAGCCTCAGAGCTGGGAAGAGGCAAGGAGCTGGGGAGCTGGCTGTTTGCCCCAAGAGTCTATGCCACTTCTGAGGACAGCATTGAAATGCCGAGTGAGACACCCTTGGGTCCTCTGCTCTGGGCAACACTCAGTGGGTCGACTACCCACCTGCCTGGGTCCTGAGTGACCACCACAAGCAGAAACAGGCCCCTTCTTGTCACTGGGCCACTCAGATCTGGAGGTGTTTGTCCTGCTGCACAGAGCAGCCTGTCCCAGCCGACCAAACACTGTCCTGTCCTCAGAGTTGCAGACTGCGATGAGAAGAAGGACCAAGAGCTGTGAGGTGAAGAAAAGCATAGGCAAGGGCAGCAACATGCTGAGTGTGTCCAGAAAAGACCACGTGGAGGAGCAGACAGACAGACAGACAGACAGACAGACAGACAGAAGAGGAGTGAGCCAGGGAGAAGCGAAAGCAAAGAGGAGGATGGCTCCAGGTGAAAGGAATGCTAGTGCTAGGTAGGTGTCCCAGGCCAGAAGCTGGCTAGGGACTGGCCGGGATCTCAGGGGTTTTCCGCGGGAGTCTTTTCAGTAGGAGAGGCATTTTTTAAATTTTTCCATGATGTTGGCAGAAAGCTAATGGGAGGACAGCTGAGCAGAAGATAGCACGCCTGAGTCCAGAAGGGGACTAAGTGGACCGCAGCCTCACGCACAGGCACCCAGCAGGTAGAGCCAAACCTGCACACCTCAGGGTCTTACCCTGCCCTACAGTTCTCATCTGTCCCCATAGCCACCTGGAAGGCACCTAGATATGGTTTTGTTGTTGGTGGTGGTGTTTTTATGTACTCAGTACAGGGTCTACAGGGTCTCAC
The DNA here is from genome assembly GCA_002564285.1 of Tympanoctomys barrerae. NCBI lineage: Eukaryota > Metazoa > Chordata > Mammalia > Rodentia > Octodontidae > Tympanoctomys > Tympanoctomys barrerae. Next base: position 10,127 of record NDGN011489893.1, on the reverse strand, counting down.
TACCGTAGATCAGACTCGTAGTGACTCTCCTGTTTTCAGCCTCCCAAGCGCTGGGATTACAGGAATGTACCTCCATGCCCAGTCTCAATTGCCATCTCAGCGTGCCCCAGGGGGCAGGACTGGCGCAGTGCGCAGGGGATTGAATCCCAGCTCCTGCGCTTTGTTTAAGCAGGTGCTTTAGTCTGCTGAGCTATTTGGCCAGCCCACCTAGACATGTTTTGGGGGAGGAACAAGGGCAAAAGCCACCTCTGCTGGGGGCCAAGTTCAGGTCGGGCTTCTACTGAACCTTCCAGAAACCCGCTGAGAAGCTGCTCACTCACCCTGGGTGACCTGGTGAGAGATAAGGTGGAGACAGGTGCGGATCCTGCTCTTCTGACCCCATTCCAGGAGAGGGAATGTTTAACATTTCAATATCTACTATGTGCATGTTTTACTCCATCCTCAAAATCAGGGAGGGACTTTGCTCCCATTTATAGATGAGGAAAAAGAGGCTCAAAGAACCATCTAAGAGTCAGTCCATAATGGGGCCATCAGGTCTGCCTCCTGAGCAACTAAAAACTATATGGTTACTGTACCTCACTTCAGACAGGAGAGATCCAGCAACAGTAATGCTAATAAGAGGCTACCTACTATCTTCGGACCCTTTATCCTGCTTAACTTTGACCCCTTTGGCAAGGTACAATTTAGTCCTAGTTGCAGAGGTGGAAATGGACCTGCCCAGCTCAGCTCTGAGGAGTCCAGGGAACTTCCCAGGATTACGCAGACTGTGTGGTAGTGAGGTGGGAGCTCAAGTCCCATGCACAGGCTGTGGCACCTCCAGGCCCTCATGCCAAGCCTGTGCCTGGCCTCCCAGCCTCTGGAGAGGAGCTCTACACCGCTCTGCTATGCTCAAGGCTGACAGATCCACGGCTGACCCGCAGAAACTCTTCAGAGCAGCGGGAAACCCTCCCAAGGCTGATGTGAACAGGAAGCAGCCCCGGTGATGGACCGCTCCTCATGCTGGGAACTGAAAAACACTTCTGGCACTTGAGAGACACCAGGAGGTGAGGCCCAGAGCAGCTCGCGCACACCCTGCATCTGCTCAGGTCATCTAGGATGTTGATGGCAGAACCCAGAAGGACTCAGGGCTTGGGCCCCTTAGCCAGCTACTCCCTCCCAGATGTGAGGCTCACAAAGGCTGTGGAGTCGCGGAGGAGCTGGCTCCCAAGCAACCCACGCAGACGATTTTGCCCCAGGACTCACAGGCACTCAAGCACACCACTGTCGGTTTTCACCCCACTGACATTTTTTCATTTGTGTAACATATCTGTCCCCCTCCCCCATAGTAGTTTCCAGAGAATAGGGACTTGGTCAGTGTCACCCCACTGTGCCCTCAGGGCCTGGCATTGCACCTGGCATAGCAAAACATGCTCTGTACAAATGGTCAAGTGCTTGCTTTCCCGTCACCCTGTCCTGCATTGGCCTCCCTGTCTTAGGCCTGGCAGAGAATCCAGATGGGGGCAGAGTAGCCAGGGCTGTCTGCCCAGACTCTGGGCCCTGAGTACTGCGGCCAGATCCTAGAGGAGCCACAGGTGCTCACTGCCCGCCATGGGCCCCCTGTTCCTGGCCCTGCTCTTGGCAATGAGCTTGGTGGTGCCAGGGTTCAGTGCCTCATGCCCCGTGGCATCTCAGGATGAGGCCAGGAGACAGCAGCCCTTGGCTACTACACAACAACAGTGCCACCTCCTCCAGGAGGCCTTCTATGCTTGGCCACACCAGGGCTCCTGCAGTGCTGAGGCATAGAGTGGAAGTAAGGAGCAGTCTCGTAGTGCTTCCTGCTGTCCTGAGGCCCCAATGAACTCTGTGCTGCTGCCTCGAGCTGCCCCCAGAGGTTTCCCAGACGCAAGGTGCGGCTTCTGGCTGAGGGAAATCCAGTGGAGCAACAGACCAGGAACTTGGTCCAGTTTTCCCTGCTTGAAGGGACCAAGAGCCACAGAGATTAAGGAACTTGCTTTCCTAATGCACACCATGGCCAGAAAGTTGTCTGATCCTAAAGCTGAAAATGTTCACCCTGCCACAAGCTCCCTGCATCCTGCACTGCGAAGAGCCAGGGAAGTGATGGGGCACTGGAAGCAGGACAGTAAGAGAAGCATGGAGAAGCAGCTGCAGCTGAGCCGCCCCTGCACTTGGTCTTTGTGACACAGGTATGGGGAGACTTTCCATGTCCTGGGGGAAACTGAGGCCCACTGACATTAACCCACTCACTCCAGTTCCCCCCACATCTGGAAGTGGAAGGTCAGGATTAGAAGGCCTGGCCTAGAACTGGAGTTCAAACTTTGTGTCTCTTCTCCCTCACTGGTCAACAGGACCACAGATGCGCCCGTCTCCCTGGCTGCTAGGGGGCCTCCGGGGCCCTTGGGGTGAGTGTGAGCCTCCTCCCAGCACCCTGTCCAATGCTACACCTTAGCATCACTTCCCTTCCCTGAAGGCTCCCCAAGGTCCCTCCCAGTCTCTCTGGCATTGAGGCCAACATGCAATCAAGAGGCTGGCTGGCCTCCCTGCCTCCTTCCACTAACACTTCCCCTCTCTATGCCCCACAAAAGGCTTCCAGGAAACCCAATCTTTTTTGTTCACCTCGCCCAGGTGCCACATGAGCCAAATGGGTAAGGCAGGCTCTCCCAGGGGGCACGTGTGTCTCAACAGGTGGCTCTGGTAACCGAAAGGCACTGGGAGCTCACTGCGGTTAACCCAGGGCTTTGTCTCCAGAAGACAAGCAACGCTAGCAGCCCTGCAGGTGGCTGTGTCCACAGCCCCAGGAAGGACCTGCACATCTGCAGGCCTGCAGAGCCTGCCACTACCGCAGGTCTGGAGAAGAAACCCTGGGCCCCGCAGCCCATTTTACAGAGGAGAAGCACAGGATCAGGACTTGCCTGCTTCAGAAGGGATTCAACCCCATTCCCTGCTCTGTTTGAAGCAAGACACTGGCTTTGGCTCTCACCGGAACTCCTCCCCGCACCCTCCATTGTTTGCTTGTTTGGAGGTTGTTTTATGGTTTGGTTTTACTTTTTGTTTTTTGCACAAAGAGTGACTGATAAATTAGCAAAGCAGTTAATCAAACTACTGCAGTTTTAGGCTAATCTGCTGCTTTCTGGTTGGGCAGCTCTGGCAACTTCCCGCCCTGCTGAGTCAGTTTCCTCACATGTAAATGAAGAGAACAGGACAGTGGTGAACGTGAAATGAGTCAATGGATGGAAGGCGGTTGGAACAGAGCACAGGTGAGTAAATAGCACCAGATGAGAAAGAAAACCTACCCTGGTGGTTCAGCCATCCCTAGTGTCCCCCTGCTGAGGGACAGCTTAGAAGCCATCTCTCCAACCTGGGCCATTCACCTCCCCCTCTACTACTTCCAGGTGCTCTGTGTGGCTTCGTACAGCATCGCCTGCACATAGGCAAGCTTTTCACCTCCTTAGATCTCAGTTTCTTCAACTCTGAGACAAACTTAGAAGAGACCGGCACCCAGGCCTGCTCAAAGGGCAGCCATATTTTATTATTATGACAACATTGCCCTTCCAGAAGGGTCTCAGGGCCCCTGGATTCTCCAGCACATTTATTTATTTATTTATTTATTTATTTATTTATTTATTGGTACTGGGGATCGAAATCAGGCCTTGGTCTTGGCAGGCAGGTGCATATGCTGCTGAGCTATCTTCCCACCCCTCCAGCACACTTCTTGTGGACAGAGCCATCCCAGCCACCCAGTCAGCCTTTTCCACCTTCTCCAGGGGCTGGCAAGGGCTCAGGGAGCTTTTGTTTGGAATGACACAGTCACACAGGGCAGGCCACAGTCTGGGCCCTTGCTCCTCCAAGCCCTGTCTGTAAGCCAGCAGTATTAGCAAGGTTTACCTGGGAGCCTGACACAGTGTCTACTCAGCCACCTCAATCAGAGTGCCACCATTCAAAGGGTGGTGATATGAATGCACCTGGAAGTTTGAAAACCACCTGTTCTGTCTTCTTTAAGCAGGTATGTATGAGAAGCGAAGGAACCAGTAAAGGCCCCAGCACCTAGGCACTGGCACTGCCATGGGCAAAGCTCCTGTAGAAACAGCTCTGGGGAGAGACAGTCAGTGGCATGGGACTGTGAAGCCAGCCCCTCCAGGCCCAAAGCCCAACTTGGCTACTTCCTTTCTGTGTAATCTGGGGGCCTAGTTAATCTGACGGGGATGACGTTGGAGCCCCCCAGGGTCACTGGCAGGATCAGACAGTTCTCATAGTTACCATGTCTGGGCACATGCCCAGAACAACCAACACTCAGTAAGCTTTGGCCAGTGACACTCACAGTTCCACCCATTATCATTACCTGACCTAATGATAATGACCTAATGATACTAACAGTAACTCATTCTCTGACAGTCCACAGGAAGCCCAGGAGCCTGTTCCAGTCACGGCTCCTGGTTCTGCTGTCAGCATCACTTCTGGTCACACCTTAGACATGGCAGGTGTAACTACTTTGCCAATCAAAATCACCTGTGCAGAACCAGCAAGATAGCTCAGTGGTCTAAAGCGCCTGCTTAGGCAAGCTTAGGCAAGCGCAGGGACCGGGCTTCCATTCCCCACACCACAATGCAGTGCCAGCCCCACCCTCAAAAGACANACAAAAAAAAAAAAAAAAAAAAAAAAGATTACCCATGCAAAAAAGTGGTGCCCCATCCTCTAGCTGCAGAAATAGGCCCACCCAGAATTTGGGCAAATGAATCTGAGGAGAGGACTGGAGGAGGCTCCAAAACTGGAAAGCAAAGCATTTGGGCCTCCCTGCAGGGCTGTGAGAAAAGCACTGCACAGAGCAAGGGCTTTGGCAGTGCAGCCCATTATTCACCTCTGTAACTCACACTCCACTCCCAAAGGGCTTCACTGCAGCCTTAAGAGTCACCTCGAGACAAGGGGGTGCCCAAGCTCTTGCCCAGGGGCAGAGGAAATCCAGAGCATACACAAAAAAGCCGGGGTCACCAGTTGTAGGGTCCAGACCTGCCTCCCCCATCCCTGGGATTTTAACACCTGTGGTGTCTGTCATCAGCATTTGTAGCTATTTCTTAGAGGGGTAAGTTGAGGCTGATGACCGCTGTTTCCTCTGTCTGGCCCCCTAGTCTCACATGCTATCTGCTTGGTGGACTCCTGGTGAAACTGCAAAACAGGAACTTTAAGAGCTTTTTTTTTTTTTTTCGTTTACAGATCAGCAGCTACTCTGAACTTCCTCCTGAGAGGCACATAACCAACACTCCCTGCTCTTCTCAGCCCCAAAGAAGTAACAGAATCTGCAGATGTCAGCCCCAGGAGATCCAGCCCCGTTTGCTTCCCACAAGAAAAAGGATAAACAATAGCTGGAGTGATCAGGCAAGTGTCAAGGTCTGTGCTTCTGTTTCTTTCCCCTCTGCTCCTTACCATAAAAGACCCTGTACAGGGTGATTCCAGGCAACTTGGCCCCTCGATCTTCTTGGAGCTGGCTTTGAATCATTCCCTTTTCCCTTTCACCAAAATAAATGGTCCCTTTTGATTCAAATGGTCCCTTATGATTCGGTCGGTGGGAGGTGGGAGTAAATGGCCCTGAACTGGAGCTAAGTGACCAGCAACAGGGACCCACGCCTCCCTGCACAGAATCCGCCGCATGCAAAGCAGGCCATGGGCCAGGACCCTCCCGTTTCCAGCACCCTGCACTGGGTGGAGAGACAGGAGCTCCGCGGCTCAGCCCGAGTGAACCTCACTGCAACCCAAGGCCCAGGACCCCAGCCTCTCGTCGCGGGGAGGGGCACGTCCTGCTCGTCCCTGCCCCTTTCCTGGCAGATTCAGAGTTCTTCCCACGGACGAGTCCTCAAACAGGGGCCCCTTGGCGCTCCCAAAGCCATGGTAACATTTAAGCTCAGTACGTGCCCGGCTTAAAACCAGATGCTTAGAGACGTGGACCTCGGGAGCGGGGCACACTTTACAGCTCAGTTCGGAGACGTATGGATTTCTAGCGAGGCTCTCACAGCTGCTGGATGGCGCTAAGTGCCCATCAGGCAGTAGGTAAAGCTTAGATTCAGCGGAGCCAAGTCTGAACACAAGCAGAGCCAGGAGGCCGGCCAGGGACGCGTAGGGTCCGGGACACCCCCGCCTCCTGGTCGCTCCCTAAGCAGCCTAGCAGCAGGCCGCGGCCCGAGCCAAGGGCACAGAGCGCCCGGAGGGGCTCCGGGCGCTAGTGCGGAGAGGACGCTGAGGCCGGCAACCCCCACCCCCGCCACGAGGCAGACCTGGAGCCAGAACCCAGACCCGGAGCTCCGCCCGCGCTCACTTTGGGCTTGTCGAAGGCAGGTGCCGGTGTCATGGTGCCCAGCGTGTGCACAGCGCTACTCCTTTGGCCGAGGCTCCGTGGGTCTCCGCAGATCCCAGCCGTCAGATCCCCCGGGGCCCTCGGTGGCCGCCGCCGGCCCAGCTCTTCTATACAGGGCTGGCCCCGCCCCGTCCCTCCCCGGCCGGCCCGCCCCTCGCCCGAGCCCCCGCCCCGCAGGCCCAGCCGCGCGTTTCCCAGAATCCGGGACCCGAGACCTAAGTGCCGGCCGCGCGCCCAAAGCTGCTCAGCACCACCTGTGGCTTGGCCGCAGCCGTCTCGCTGGGTGCTGCCCAGGTCCCCGCCCGTCCAGTACCACCGGGGTTTCCACCGCCATCTGGGCGCCCACTGCGCGCAAACCGGAGCCACACTTAGGAAAGCGGTGAACATCAGGAGTTTCCCTGGCTCTTGTTCTACAGGTGGAAGCCACACTCCACGCAGAAAACCACGACCGAAGTGTGTAGTTAGATGGAGGGGTCTGCTGGGATCTGAGACCTGCTGGAGCTCATCAGGTGCAGAGCATGGGGGCCTACAGAGCGCGCATTCAGGGCGAGGGACTCCGGGGAGCTGGAGACAAAAGGAGCCCTGAGTTGCCTGATGCTCAGGGGAAGAGGGACGGCAGTGTCTCCTCCCAGGCAGTTACCGGACGAACCTGCCCAGGCGCAGACACAGATCTGGAGGAAGTGCTGACAGCAGTGCTGTTTGCCCCAAGAACCCCGGAACCCCAGCCACGCGCCAGCAAGTGGGTGAAGAACCCGGAGAATCCACACCCCGGGGCCATTTAACTTCAGCTTGCAGACCCAACAGAGCCATTCAAACACAATGTTAGGGTGGGGGAAGAAAAAAGTGGCAAAAACTATATACATTGTCGCGCTGGTTTTAGAATACGTAAAAAACAAAACCAATCCGCAGTACAGCCAGAAAGAAAGTTGCAACAGAAATAGGCGTGGTTAGTATCTGCGGGGAAAAGAAGTGAAGCAAGGGAAAGAGAGGCATAAATAAACGAGAACAGTTATTTATCTCAGGAATGAAGAGGGCACCAGGAGGGGCACCGGGACTTGGAGAGTGCTGGTAGGGTTCCAGTGCTCCGCGGAATGTGGCTTGACTTCATCATATCATAAACAAACAACACACCCATCAATAGGGGGACAAGGGAGGCTGACAGGAGGGGCTGGAGGGCTGGGTTGGAGCCAGATCCTGTGGAGCCTGTGCCTGTGGGATACAGGGGAGTTTGATCTTTCCAGGGAGCACTGTGTAATAGAGGAGGGTTGAAAGTGGCTGCAAGACAGGATGGAGCTTTATTTAGAAAAAAAAAAAATATTCTTCAGCTATTTAAAGTGTGGTCTGAAAGTCATTGGCTTCAACATCCCAGAGGAACTGGTTAAAAATGCACACTCTGGCTCCATCTAGACCCATAGAGCCATCAGAGCCTGTATTTTCATAAGACTCCCCTCCACCCCTACACACATACACACAAAGAGTTTGAGTGCGCAGCAGCAGCTGAAGAGCCTGGGTGCCCTGTCATGAGGGGAGGGATTGAAGGGACTAGAGGGAGGGTGGGAGACCAGGCAGGAGCAATTGCAGCCGTCTGAGTGGCCAGTGGTGGTGACTACGTGGGTGACACAAGGCTCAGAGTCAAGCTACATATAGAGGGCAAAGTCGGCCAGACTTGGGGTGGGGTCATATGGGGGAGGGAGGAAGAGCAGTTCTGAAACAGTCTGTTCTAATGTTGTCAAGTAGCTTTGTGTAAGATCTCTGTGTAGCTCAAGATAATAATGACACAGCCCTCTTTATACAACCTTGGCCCCAGGGACCCTGAGAAGTGACTTATAAAGACTATCTCACTAGATCTCCCCATCTGCCCTGTGAAGCAGGAACTGTTTCCATTGTATGAACGAGGATGCTGAAGTACAGGGAGGGAAGAGCCAGCGTGGCTCATGGATTCCAAAGAGACTGTAGAACTGAGATGAACATTTGACCCTGACTCAAGAACTGAGGTCCAGGGAGGGGATCCTAGAATCTGCGTAGTTACTGCCTCTGATGGGACACTCAAGCCTCTCTCCAGAATCAGCCTTCTATTTCCCAGCCCAGCCTCGATCACTCGCTGGTCAGATGATGGCGAGTGCAGGTTCCTTCTCAAGGGTGGGCCAGATAGCTCAGTGGACTAGAGCACCTGCTTAGGCAGAGCTCAAAGGCCAGGGTTCAATCTCCAGCCTGCTATGCTGGCCCTGCACCCCTGGTGCCCTGAGACAGCAACTGAGAGACTGAGACTGGGGGTGGTGGTATGCACCTACAATTCCAGCGCTTAGGAGGCTGAAAACAGGAGGATCACTACAGATCCATTCTTACGTAGTAAGACCCTGTAGGCCTGGTAAACCCTGTCCTAAATACATAAAATTAAAAAAAATAATAATAATTTTCCTTCTCTTGTCCTCAAGCTAGTCCAAGGGATCTGTTTTTTCTCTTTTTTTTTTTGTTTTGTTTTGTTTTTTGTCTTTGAGACAGGGTCTTTTTTTTTTTTTTAATATGCATTTGGTTGTTGCAGGCTCTCACTATATAGCTCGGACTTGTGGTGATCTTTCTGCTTTCAGCCTCCCCAGCACTGGGATTATAGTCATGCGGCATTATACCTAGACTCTGGCCCAGTCAGCCTGCCCTGGGGGCGGGGCTGGTGTGGCATTTGGTGCCAAGGATCGAACCACTGTCCTTGTGCTTTGTCTAAACTTGCCTAAGCAGGTGCTTTAGTCCACTGAGCTATCTCACCAGCCCTTGAGACAGGGTCTTGCTATGCAGTTCAGGCTGGCCTTATGCTCACTGGTCTTGAACTCCCAACGATCTTCCTATCTTGAGTGCTGAGATTACAGGCCTGAGCCAGCACCCCTGACTAGAGAGACCTGTTTGAGAGAACATGGCAAAAACAGCATTCTTGGACTTCTGAGCTCACCCATGAGAAGCTTCCCCCTAGGCCTTGTGAAATGCCCTCTAGGAACCCTGAGCCGCTAGAAGAGACATCATCCCGCTACAGAGCCCACATCTGGCCACTCCAGCCCACAGTGCTGCCAAGCCCCACCTTGAGGCAGTGCCCACCCAGATGGCAGATGTGTCCTGAAGCCACACTGGACCCTTCAGAGCAGCTGCCATCTGAAGCCTGACTTCAGTCAGTGCCGCTTGGGACAGAATTACCCAGCTGAGCCCAGCCCTGATTCCTGACCCATAAAATTGTGATATGTAACAAATTGTGATAGGTGATAAAGCGTCTGTGGTTTGAGGCTCCAGTGGTTCAGGCGTCGGTAGACTGTCACACAGTAACAGGAACAGTGGCTCCAACCTGCCCTCACCCTCTGGCCTCTGCTCCTTGGTTTAACCCATCATGATACCTGGCAAAGCCTTTTCTCAAGTTTCTAGGCTATTCCACTTCCCAGCCAGATCAGCTAACTCGGGGGGACAGCCAGGCTGTGCACTGTCAGGCTTCTACATGGCATCCTGCTGCAGGGCCTGTGGCCTCGGGCTATGGGTGGTACCCTAGGCTTGGTTCTTTTGCCCTGTGGCCTCTGGTATTTTTTGGTCAGTAATGGGCAAGGGCAGGAGATCTAAAGGTGAGGAAAGGAGCCTGATGTGGTTGAGGGGTCTGTAATTGCAGTACTCTGGGAGGCTGAGGCAGGATGATTACAAGTTCAAGCCCAGCCTAAGCAACTTAGTAACTAAATGAGAACCTGCTTTAAAATTTTAAAAGGGGCCGGAGATGTAGCTCAGTACAAAGGTCTGGTTTGAATCCCCAGCACTACCCCCC
>NDGN011489890.1:0-14040 GCA_002564285.1 Tympanoctomys barrerae | reverse complement strand
TGCATAAAAGATTTGAACATAAACAGATGAAATTAAATTTAAAAATCTAGCATGCACACTAGCCAAGAAATGGAAAAAATACCCTAAATATCCATTAATTGATGAACATCTAATTAAATTATGTTACGTATATGTATTGTAATAGTTCATAAGAATGATCGAAATTCTGTCATTTACAGTCACACAGATGGAGCTGGAGATCTTCAGGTTAAGCCGTATTGGTCAGGAGCAGAGAGAAACACACTATCTGTTCTCCCTCACACGTGCAATATAAATACCTGATTTCACAGAAATTAAGAGGGGAAAAGTGATTACTAAATTCTGGGAAATGAAGTTTGGAGGGATAAAGAAAGATGAATCAATAAATATCTAGATACAGCTAGAGAAGAGAAATAAATTCTGGTGTACTACTAAGCTATAAGTGTATTTACATTTTTACTCCAAAGAGAAGACAAAACATTTCAATTGATTTAAATGTTATGTAATGTATAAAAAGATATGTAAGATATATATTATATTATGTTATAATATTACATATCATATCCACATAATATGGATCAATACTGATATATATATATAATTTGATTTATATACATGGATATTATATATCCATATTTACATATTAAATACATATCCACATTATATATTACATATATACATATTATATAGTATAGTATAGTGTATATATCCATTCAAAACTTTTGAAGATATACAGTGAGGGAATTGATTTCTAAAAATGTCCAACTATCTACTGCCTATGAGAGACACTTTATTATAAGGACACACACAGATTAAAACTGAAGTGATAGAAAACCAGAAAACTAGAGCAAAAGTAACTTTACTTATATCAGATTTTTATATGGTTACGTGATATGAAAAAGGCGTGGTGCTGCCACCTGCCTCTGTGCAGCCGCATTGTTCCTCCCATTGCAGATCGCCATGCATACCCAGGTTCCCCATTAGGCCACAAGGCCAAACCCTAGCAACAAGGATAATACCCAGTCAATCAAGTATCCAGACTAAAGCGGGCAGAGACAGGACCTTTACCCTGGAAAGGACCACTGCCCCAGCTCTGGAACCAGCCACTCCTGTGGTCTTTATCTGTGGCTTTCATAATACTTATGCCAAAATTACTTTCACCTTGTCCTGGTCTTCTGTTCTGAATCCTCTTCCTCTTTCTGAGGCAGTCGGAGTGAGGGGGGACAGAGAAAGAGACAGACAGACAGACAGACACACAAACACAGACACAGAGACAGACAGAGACAAAGACAGAGATAGACAAACTCAGAGAGGGTAAGTTTGGTGCCCACAGACCCCAGATCCACTGTACATAAGCAAATCTTTTAAGAAGTAAATTTCTAGATGTGGCCTTAAAAACATAGGAAGTAAAAATCTGTATTGACTTAAAAAGCTTCAGCACAGCAAAGCCCAGGAAGTGATCACCCAAAGGAAAAGAATGGGAAAATTTTTCCTTTAGAATGGGAAAAAATAATTGTAAAACACTCTGAGCATCTGGCTCAGAGCTGATATCATAACACATAGAAATTCAACTCAGCAGCAAAAAATTAAATAATCCAATTAAAATAAAATGAAATATATAGATAGATAGTTCTTAAAAGAGGAAACACAGACAGCTAACAAGTATATTAAAAAATCTTCACATTATTATCTGGGAAGTGCAAGGCAAAACTACAAAGTGATACTTCACCTTAATTACAATGACTACCAGCGAAAACCTAAAAAATAAAAGAAATTGCAGAGAATAGGAACAAAAGTGAGCTGCTGTGCACGAGTGAAAGGAATGCAAACTAGGGTACCATGATAGCCATCATTGTGAAAGTTCCTCAAAACATTAAAAATACACATCTAAGCACAAGCCCCGTGTCTTGATCTTTACTTTACATGCTGGCCTTTCAAAACGTCTTCACCTTGAAATGAAAATGACACTCAGACCTATACAAAGGTTCAGCTGACAACCGTTAGATCACCTTTTAGAAGGTTTCAGAATTTTACATAAAGTAGACAAACGTGCCTCTGACCAGATAAGAAAGCTGCATATCAATAAAGATTTTCTCTAATGGCTTCACCAGAGTCTTCCTATGCTCATTTCTAGTGTCCAAAATAACACTTCTGTGGAATTTTTGCTCAACCTCAAAGTTTCTAGCCTGTTATGTATTTCAGAAGAATCAATACAAATTGAACCTTTATTTAGTTTTAAAATTTCATTTTATGGAGAAAAGTAAAACAAATTTGCATAACAAAATAATAGGAGAAAAGCAATTAATACAGTACTTTTTGTTGTCTTTAAAGTAGTTACTCAGAGTATAAGAAATGGGCATAAAAAATTCTCCAGACAATATTAGCACAGTCTTTTATTTTCAGTGAAATAAAAGAAAGTATTAGCGTAACTGTTCTTATTTTTTCATTTTTCCCATTCTTCCTTTCCCCTTCTCCCATCCTAGTACCTTTTTCCTTGGAACAACTTCTTTCCATCTCACAATATCTATTGTACACTTTGAACCTCTTTTACTCTTTCAGTTTCTCACACCAGTAAGACAATACAGTGTTTACCCATTTTTTCTTTCTTACAACTAAAGCATATGATTTTTTTTGAAAAAGAAAGATATATTTTAAACTTAAAGCTGGTGAATGACTTTTTAAAAGTCTCATTTATAACTTGTAAGATAAGACACTGTAATTGTAAGACGTTCAAATCCCACATGTCTGTTAACATGTTTTTCATGCAGAAGGTCTAACCAAAAAGAAAATGAGTCTTGAAATACAGAAAATTTTATCTTTATAAGAGATATATGACCAAAAGTAATGGGATAAGAAGGTCCAAAGCATGAGGAAGTATTTTAATGTAGAATAATAGGATGTTTCTTTTACTATAATAAATATCTTTATTTAAACATCTGGACCAACCAGATAGCTCAGCAGACTAAAGCTCCTGCTTAGGAAGAGCCCAGGTACTGGTGTTTGATCCCTGGCACCACAAGCCAGGCCAGCCCAGCCCTCAGGGCACGCTGAGACTGTGACCAAGACTGGGCGTGGTGGCGCACTCCTGTAATCCCACTCTTGGGAGGCTGAAAACATTTGGTTCATTTTGAATACCAATGTTAATATTTTCTATGAGTTTTGAAGTTCTGTTAAAAAGTTTAGATTGAACTCAGGACCTTGTGCTTGCCAAGCAGGCATATAAAATATGGAGCTAACTCCCTGACCCTCTAAGAGTTTTAAAGTTTAAATTTTATCATGTCTTCAATGCGTTTTGAATGGACTTTGTATATAGACTTTGTTAGGCAGGTGTATTCATGTGTATTTGTAGTTTTTCTCAATACCATTTGTCAAACACACTACTGTTTCCCTATCGTGTGTCCTTTATGCATTTGTTAAAGGTCAGCTGACCACTAATACATGAGGGTTTTTTTTTCAGTTGTATTCCATTCAATAATATTTATGTTTTTATTCTGAAATTATATTATTTTCTTATTACTATAGTCATATAATATAATCTGGAGTCACAAAATATGCCTCCAGCAAAATAAAAATAAAAACTGCCTGAAGATGTGAATCAGTATGAGGACTCTGGATTCAAACTTGAGTCAATGAGAAAAATGGAATTTTTAAGGCGAGAAATGCAAACAGTTAAATATCAAAATAATGGTTTCAATTCTGCTTGTGGTTTGATTTTTAAAAGTACAAAGTCAAATTACAATTGCATGTTTATTATTTTAAAAGATAAATATCTTTGAATGTGTCTCTAACTGCATAATATTTATTTTCTTAACATATATACCTCAGTTTCTAGGCTAAATACATAAATTAACATTAACATTGAAGGCAAGAGATAAACTATTTTCAACAGGTTGCTTCTTTAATCTTGATATCTGAAATATAGTAATATTAAATAGAGAAAGATGATAAGATTCAGATAACCTAATAAAATGTCTGGTTTATAATAAATTGCAGCTTTTAGTGAAATCAACTTTGGAATGTTAGGAGACTTTTTTTCTTCAGAGATCGGAAGCTGATAAAGTTTAATGGCTATAAATTAATTATGATAAATCTGCCTTTCAGATACTAAGTTAAATTACTTGAGAGTAATATGTTAACTGTGTAGCGGGCTTTCTCTTACATAGATTCACACTCATGAAGTAGAAACTTTCCATTCTTTTGAAAAAGTGACAAACAAACAAACAAAAGCAATGATAGACATTGTTATATGTTAAGTGTTCCAACCTGGCCATATGAGCCAATGTTTCATAAAAGAGAACATTTGAGTCAATGTTAATACTTGATGCTTCTGTAGCATAAGTCATTTTGAAACACAAGACAAAACTTCAAGGCTCTAATTGCTGCTCCACAGCACCATCATGATCACTTTCACCAAGGAATCCTCCCACATCAATTTTCATAGCTGAGAGAATCTCAGTAAAGTGGGAGGAACAGAAACAAACTTAGAGGGCTAACAGATCGTGCAGGTAAAGCTTCTAAAAGTAATTTCTCCAAGAAATTGTTAGCTGCCTCTGTTCTTACCTCTTTTAAAAACTCAGATTTTCTTCACTGGATAAGTGGCCTTTCTGTCAATTTGTTATTGATAGACTCCATATGAATCTTATTAGTATATTTGTTTACCATAAAATCATAAAATGTAGCACAAATGTAATAACATATTAAAACCTAAGAAAATGTAAGTTAATGGCATATGGGTTTGTTGAAACACATTTTAGTACTGATTTCCTAATCTCAAAATTAGGACCGCCAAAGCTGGAACAGCTGCCCTTTCAGTTGTTAGATACCCGAAGTGTGGACAAAAATTAACTGTATGTGCATACGGACTCACACTCTTTCTCCTGTAATGACCTTTACCAAGATATTACTTGTTTCAATTATCCTATTTGTAGAATGGAATTAGAAATAAGATACTTAAGTGGCTAGTAAGTATGTGGAACTATGTTGAACTAATCGTGAGGTGCAACGAGCTATTGTTTCACACTTATGGGGATGGTTGTTATTTATAAACCTACATTATTTATAAACCTACGATAATTGTTGTCAATGGTAAGAAGAAATTGAAATTCTTGTAAATGTTTGGTTTGGATGTTACTATTTTGAACATTATTTAAAANCTTTTGAACACTCTTCAGCAATTAAAAAACTTAGCTTCTATGTAAACCTACAAATATATATATATATATATATATATATATATATATATATATATATCAATAGAGATCAAGATCTCAAATAGCAGTTGGTACCCCTCTAGTGATTATATCATTTACAATAATTAGTCAATATATGAGTAAATAAAGAATATATGATATGTATATATGAAGGAATATTATACAGTCCTAAAAAGGACATGCCACCATTTGTAACTGCATAAGTGGACTTGGAGGATGTTTTGATGAGCAAATAAGCAGAGAAAAAAGTGGTTATATGTTCTCAATTATATGTACAATAAGCTGAAACACAGAAGCCAAAAGCAACAGGGTAGCTGATGAAAGCTGAGGTTAGGGAGAATGAAATGATGCTATGCATAATACTATATGTTTCAGAAGATTACAAAGTTCTCGTACTCTATTACTACACAGCAAAGTGTCTGTAGCTAACATTGTTTTAGGACATATTTAACATTGACTAAGGAGGTACATCTGATGCTTAAGCACTCTGACAACACAACGCAATATTCACAATAAAGGGCATGAGAGGAAGTGTGGAGAGGATAGAAATGTTCCGTTTTCATGATGATAGTGGTATTTACTTATCTCCAAATACATTGAGCAATGCACATTCAAAATGTAGCATTTTAATCTTTTTTACTATTTATTTATATATTTGTACAGGGTCATGCTGTGCAGCTCACACTCATAGCGATCCTCCTGTCTCAGCAGCCCCAGCAATGAGGTTAGAGGTGTGCACCACCATGCCTGGCTTTGGGACTGACACAGTGTATTTGAAATGGGGCCTGCACTGCATGCAGCACTAGGGATCCAACCTGGGTTTTGTGCTTGCCGGAAAGGTGCTGAGACCGCTGAGCTATCCCCCAGCCCTCAGTATGTGATTTTCAAAGTTGCACTTATATTAAATGATTATTATCAAGATAAAAGTCAATAATTTGACTTAGAATTTTCTTGACATGTAGTAAGTATCAACTATTTGTTCAATAAGGGAAAATGAATTCAAATTATTTTAATTTTATATTATGTATTAAAATTCTGCTGTATTCATGCTCTGCCATTCTGTGTTCGCACTTGGGCTGCTTCTTACACATTTCTTCAGGCTTTCAGGGCATGAGACGAGCTTGTCAGTGTTGGCACACACCGTCACCACAGAGCTGGCCAAGGAGATTAGGAGTGGAACACAAGCTTAGCATGCACAAAGCTCTGGATTCAAGTCCCAAAATAACTTCAAAGGTCAAAGTGAAAATGTTTTAACTTCCTAGAAATTAATATGTGGCCATAAGTGGAGAAAATTACTCAAGTAATCATTAGAGTAATGAGTCAAGCATGAGACACTAAGTTAAATTATTTGAGAGTAGTGTCTTAACTGCATCGTGGTACACTGGGGTGTTCTTAGAAGACACAGGATGTGGCTCTATGGAACATATTTTGAAGTAAAAAAAAATAGTGAATCATCCAAAGCATTACCAAAATTTAAGCATCAGATATTTTCTGAGTATTAAATCAAGCCAAGTATATTACCCTAAGGTAGGCACCATAATTTAATAGACATTTTGTCATGAAGTTCTTGTTGAAATTAAATGTTTCTGCTACACTGAGTCCATTCTCTCCACTACAGACTTAGGATACAGAACAGGATGTTACAACTATCAAAATAAAACCAGGACTCAACTTTATTTTTCATGCCCTATGATTTTTTTCTATATGTCAGGCTGACCTGAGAAGTTGACACTACATCTATTTCCTCCCAACCTGCAAGATAGCACCAGAGTTAGAAAGCCCCTACCAGGGCCACAGAGATAGCTAAGCAGTCTAATCGCCTGCTTCACCAAGCACAAGAACCTGAGTGTGATGCCCAGTACCACACACTGGGCCAGTCCCGTGCCAGGCGGGCCTAGCCAGCCACAAAGACTGGGCAAGGTGGCGCATGCTTCTAATCCCATCTCTGGGGAGGATGAAATAGGAAGATCACTAAGAGTCTGAGCTGTGTAGTGAGACCCTGTACCAAATACACAAAATTAAAAAGAGCATAAGAGAAAAAGCCCCTTCCGAGGTTGCAAGGCTGCAGTCAGCTCCCCCTATCCTGTAAAGCTCTCATGTTCAAACAGATTTTTCTGATGTTTATGAAGTTGCTCCCTGTACACTAGTACTTTTGCTAAATGTTCTGCAAATGGATATATAATTAAAATAGAAAATCAAATTTCCACAACACTGTTTACAATCAGAAGCCTAGAAACATCAGGTGCATAGATTCTTTCTCATTTTCTACGTTCTAATAAAGCATGAAAATATTTCCAAATGTTTCTGGAATCCCACCTACAATAAGTCCAAAATACATTGCTTGCAGTTTCTTAGGAAAGTTTTACGATAGCCATTTGAAACATTATCATAAACCAATTGTCCAATTCATATTTTTCCATATTATACATTTTGATTGAAATATAATCAATAACTTTCTTTATACTTCATCATTTTTAAAGAGTCTGCAGTGTTTAGTCAAATATAGGTAGCCTATAAGAAATCTGAGCTGTTTACAATTCATTCTATCAAGAAATCAGGAGAGGGAGAAATAACTTTGTCTCAAAAAAAGCATCTAAAATTCAATGAAGAGAGTGAGAAATGACCAATGGCTAGCTACCATGTAATGGGCCCTAAAAGAGAATCCGTGGCTCTGCCTCCCCTTTAGAAGTAATTAAATGGCTTGATAGTTGTCACAATGTAAAAAAGAGCATGCGATTAAACAAAAATTACCATTGTTTGCATTGCCCAACACAATATCCAATTTAAGACCGTCCTTAGAAGGCTTGAAATACCACAATCACTAATGTAGCTATTAAGCCTTAACAGGAATATGCCCAAAAATATTGATTAGAAGCACTTACCTGAAATGGGCATATAAAACTGCTCATCTGATGTGTGCTCTCACGGGTCTGGAGTAAAAAGATCTGGGAAATCTCCTTATAGGTAAACTTGGTCAAAAGTCACTCAGCTTTTCTATGCCTTTTACTAACAGTAACATAAAGATATTGAATTATTTCAATGAGCTGATGTTTCTAAGTTTGTAATGCATACATTTTTTCTCATTCATTACATTCAAAGACTTTCTTGATCTCTGTATCATTAATTAGAATTACATATTCAGAATTTAATACACCGTCATGTTAACATATTCTTACAGTATGCACAATTAGCTAAACCTACACTTATTAATGCTGAAAATATTGTACAAGGCATAACAGTACAAGTTGTCTTTTTTCCCCCCAGGGTCTTACTACACAGTTCAGGTTCATAGTGATCCTCCTTGCTCAGCCTCCCCAGTGCTGGGATTACAGGCATGTGCCACCACAGCCAGTTTGGGACCAGAACCAAGGACCTTGCACTTACAAAGCAGGTGCTTATGACGCTGACCCATCTCCCCAGGCCCACTCAAGATATTTATATGGGTGTTTATTTCTTTTGCTAAAATTCCACAATTTTCAGACTTCCTTAGTTAAAAGTTCATAATGCTCAAATCTGAAATTTTTATGTCATTGCAGAATCAAAATCTACATTCTGCAATGTTTGTTTACATTTATGTAACTGAATCTTTCTCATGTAGTAAATCAGAAATTCTTTTGGAGTTCAGCTTCACAAGAAAGCCCAAATGATTTCAGCTTTAAAAGCAAGCATATTGCATGTCATGTGAATGTGAACAGTTTCTCTCCATGGCTATGTGTGTTTTGGGGTGGTGCCTTTGCTCCATTTTCAGGAACAAACTTGCAACAAAGCAGTATTTTTCCAGTAAGTTTTGCATTTCTTGAAGTACGCTAAGGAATTTGCAGCATAATTTCAGACAAAAATAAATGTTGTGTGGTAATTTTTAAAAAAGAAAGAAAAAGAAAGAAAGAGACTAAAATTAATGTAAAACGGCAGAGAATAAGATGAGCAAAAAAAGATGTTCAAAGAACAGAGTCGAGTATCTTCAGAACTAAGTCCTATTTACCCACTTCAATAATTAATTCTTCCTACTGGGCTGTGCAAAAGAAGGTTTGTTGCTAGCTCAAGGTTTAGTGACCTCAGAGTCAGAAACTCAGCAAGATAAAAGGTAGAGGAATTACTGTGCCATAAAAAAGAATCTTGTTCTTTCAGAAAGACAGCCAGGTTATAGAATATACATCTATGTCAGATTTTTAAGTAGTAGGATTTTTTCATATGAATGTTATATCTACTTAGGAATGTGATGAAGACATTCAACTCTGGGTTAAAAAGAACTGTCAATGCTTTGACAAAAAAAGTCTTTCCGCCAAAAATGTTTCTAGACCCAATGTTATTGAAAGAGGCTGTTTTTTTTTTTATCTTTACCTCATACAGGTAGTGAAACTATAAATGTAATTCTACAAATAGAGAATTTACCCAGACATGCAAGTTACCACACAAATTTATAGGTTCACTTAAGAACTTCTTCACTGAAAGAATCCCTTTTGTGATATGTTTCTAAGAATACAAGATTTCTAAGAATCTTGTATTCTTAGAAACATATCACAAAAGAATTTTTTTTACAAAAGTATTAATAAAAATACCAACAAAGAGAAATAAATGAAGGCATGTTACAGACTCTTTCTTATCTCACAGAGATGGTAGAAAGGTAGAAATAATATGATTTGTCCAGGGTAATATAGCAGTAGCATAGTGCAGGCACATACAAATATTTTTTTATGTCGTAGCTGTTACTCAACTTCAGGTATGATTGCTATATTGTACAGTAAATGGTCATATTGTGATACAAATTTATTACACAAAAATGTTTCTTTTCTGAAACTTAAGATACATTTTCTCAACATTCCCCTACTATGCAACCTTCTCTGCCACCTCTCTGGCACACTACCATTATTGGACTTTAAATATGCTCTCGGTATGTTTCTCGAGTTACCAAGTTGGAGTGCTGAAAGGCTTCAGAGAGTAGAGAGAGGATTTCAAAGACAAAGATGGTGGCACAAAACAGCTGCAACATAAATTCTAGTACAGACCATCTAGCGTGTGTGTGTGTGTGTGTGTGTGTGTGTTTTCTGTGCAATGAATTTGAACAGCAAAACTCTGTATTCAGCCTTACTTTATTTCTCTGCACGTTGCAGGCACATCCTTTAGATGCTGATGGAGGTGGCACAACATTTGGGTGGCTGCACATGGCAACAATCGCTAGCAGTTTTCCAAACATGTTTCATTGTCTCTCTGGTCACACCACTAAACTACAGTTCACAGCTTGGTGTGCATTTGCAAGGATGTGAGGGACTGAGTTTTAGACTGAATGTGAGCAAAGTTAGGTGAAACACTTGCAGCTGTTGCCCGCTTCCCCTTATCATTTTCGGTTTTCTTTTCTTGGCTTAATGCAAATGTGTACAATCACAAGACAAACAGGTGGTATTTCATTTGGGTGAATTCTATTTGTCATATAAATATCAATTGTGTACTTTAGGTGAGTAAATAAGATGTTTCTTCTTTTGTGTGACAATGTATACTTTGTGCCATGGATTATTACAGTTGCTAGCATTATCTAGTGTGTTATTTTATTTTTTCTGTATTTTAGAGAAGGGTCTACATGGAGTCTAGATCAAACTCATAGTGATTCTCCTGTTTACAGCCTCCCAAGAGCTGGTATTACAGGTGCACACCACCACGCCCAGTCTCAAATGCCCTCTCAGCACACCCCAGGGGTGCGTCCAGCACAGTAGGCCTGGGGAGCAAACCCCTGGCCCCTGTAACTTCTTGCAGGCATTTTAATCCACTGAGCTATTTGGCCTGCCCTTTCTAGTATGCTATTGAACGGACACAAATAAATTTCTATTTCCACACAACTTGCTTGCCGGAAAAAGTAGTTTAAAAAATTAAATAATAACTACTGCCTAATCAAAGTTTTTATGACCAACACTAAATATTGTGATTCCAGCCTATGGCATCTCCTTTTCCAAGGTTGGGCTTGAACTTTTACACCCATCACCCTAAAATTGAGAGTCACTCTTTGTAATGACAGATTGCCCTATTGGGAGGATACTATGCTTTGAAAGATTTTCAACAATATTCACAAATCTAAATCATTATACACTATCACTGAGGTACAATTTGCATTTATCACAGCCTTTCCAAATCTAGTCTGAAAGATCATTGTTAATGTGAGGATTGCACATCTTGTTAATATGTCAGCAATGGTAACAAGATAGGAGATTAGGGCCTGGCAAAGCTAGCTGGGGAAGTAACCCTGACTGGACAATTACAAAGATCCTAGAAAACCTACACAGCACCATTCTCAAACCTAGCATGAGCCACTCCTGAGCACTGTAGCAGGTTTTCAGCAGGACAGACCAGACCCAATGTCAGTCTGAGATGTGAGATCCCAGCACCATCTCTCAGAACCCGTATGTAGAGGCTTCCCCAGGTTTCCTTGAGATTTGGATGGTAAGAGAGAAGAATGAAGAGTTTATTAACCTGGCATTCCTCAAGAGAGCCCATCTTGCTTACTCCAGGGTGTTCTTTTACCCTGCTTTTTCCTCTCTCACCTGGCCCATGATGACCCTGCAGAACCAGTTTCTCCCCACTCTTCACTTCTACTTTCATGAGAGAACTGGGACACTGCTTTTTGCTCATTTTGTTCAATTCTTTGTTGAGACAAGCAGAATCTGGAATCTAACTCCAAAGGGAGAGGTGAGCAACCCAGAACCTGTTACATTTACTTAATGAGCCACTTTTAGAAGTAGACTAACTGATAACAGTAATAGGACAAAAGGGAGAGATCTTTTACTGCAGGAGAACTGGGAGTAAAAAGAGACCTGGTTTCTTAAGCCATTCTCAATAGAAGGTATTGACACCAATTCTACAGTATAGTTACTGCTACCCAACTATGCCTTCCAGTTTTCTTATTCTGCTATTTGAAAATGCCTCAAGTTTGTCTTATAGATCTCTGGCTTGTATGTTGAGTTTTTGGCTTAATTGACTATATGGCTTTATATTTATTAATTGTTTAACTTCTACCTTAAAGTAGACCCTGTGAATCACTGGCAATAGAAGGTTTGAAAAATGATTATTAAGAAAAACACAGTATAATAAATTGAAGGTGACATTTCATTGGATAATCAGTCAATCAATAATTAAGGCTTAGTGTCGAAACTACTTAAATGAGGAGCTCTACCCACAGTGTATGAACTTTATTAGAGGTTGAGAGCAAAGTTGGCAAGCGTTCCCCTTCTCTCTCAGGGACAATGATTCTTCCACTGAACCTGATTCTGTCCACTGAACCTCTAAATCAATTAGATCCTACCCAAAGTAAAAATAGCTTTACCTGAAAAACCATTCTGTATCCTTACACTTAAGATAGTCTTTGTGAAAATTTTATGTACATTAGTATTTTTAAAGAAAATATTTTTAAATCATAGATTCCCTTCAAATTTTCTTCTAATATTCTAGTGTTTAAAAGTTCTTAAAAGTTTTTATTTTGAGATTAGTCTATGACAATACCTCCATACTTCAGATTTGTTTTTTGCAAGGTTTCCAATAAGCATCCCCATATAGGAAAAATATAAAGGTACAGCTAAATGGACACTGTCTTAGAAACCACTGAATGCATTTAGAAATCTGAACTCTTCTTCCAATAATGAGGGAGCAAATCAAATACTCAGTATGAGCACTGAAGAAAAGAAAACATGATAAAGAGGCTTAAAGATTTACATTTAGAGCAGTTATGCAATTTCTGAATTTCAACACCTCTGCAGACTACTTAATATGAATCATTAAATTACCATGTTTATCATCTATGAGGAAAATACATTGTGTGGTTAAGACTGAAAATGGCACAGTTAAAAATGCTACACAGGCAAGGGTATGTGCAATTTATTCACTATATTATTATAGTATGTCATTACAGTATGCAAGTAGGGACCATGCTTACAAAACAGAGCAATAGAGTTTACAGATGAGAATTTTGTTATTAACAAACAGACTTTAATATCTATCTGATAAGTGACAACTTTGTTAGTTATTAAAGTTGCTCTATAAATAGGACAATAACAAAACAGATAAATAGAAAGCATGACAATAAAAATGGTAACCTGTTATGGTGAACCTTGCATGAGATTGATATTGACTTACAGTTTTAGACTTAAAGCCTTTATTTTTCTCCGAATTATCTTGGCTCAGGTCAATGTGTGTTCTGATGCATGCTGTATCTAATAGACCTAGACTAGCAGAGGTAAAATGAGCTGTGAGCTCAACCACATTTTCTACAATTCTTCCATTCAACAAATGCAGACAAGAATGTTTTCTTACAGCTTCATTGAGGTTAATTCTGAGTGGATTGCTAACCATTTCTCCAGGCAGTTTGGGTAATGTGTGTCAGGGGACAATGCAGAAGGACCACTTTATGTCTCTTAAAAAAGCTAATTATACTCTTGTGAGATGATAATTACTACCACACACTGATAGTCTCTAAAGTTTAGAGGTATTGTGAGTGTTCAAGGAGCCCACATGCTTTCTGATTCATAAATTTCTTTAGGTAGAGGGAACTCAAGATTTCTCAAGAGAGGAGATGATGACTTGAGACAACTTCAAAAGGAAAAGGGTATTTCCCATATTGTACTTATGGTTATTTTGGTTTAGTTGCAGAACATAAACCACCTGGTGCACCACATATTTCTACATGGTCTGTAAATCAACTCCACAAACAAGTCCTTGTGGAGGAAATAATAATCTTAACTTAATTTTCTTCCTAAACCTAAATTTTCCTGTTAAAGAATTTTATAACTTTGCATTTATTAAAAAATTCAGGGGCTGGGGAGATAGCTCAGTGGAATAAGCACTTGCCTGGCAAGCTCAAGGACCTGAGTTC
>NDGN011489880.1:4746-28832 GCA_002564285.1 Tympanoctomys barrerae | reverse complement strand
TTCATCACATAGGTTGGGGAATGGGGACACAGTCAGGATTTGGGATAAGTGACTCATTGAACCCACTTCTGGGGCACCTTGCCTCTCTTTTATAGCCTTCACAACCCTCAAATCAGTGTGTCCCAGCTCCTTTGGGGGCAGCAGAGAGCAGGCTCTCAATATCTGCTCAGTAAAGTGTCCCCACATGAGGAGTCTGCCTGCTCATCAGCGGAGACCTGGCTGTACAAAGGCAAGAATTCTGGACACAGTCCTGGGCTCAGGGAAAAGGTGACGGTCCCTGCAGTAAGCACACCCAGGAGCCCAGCAGAACTACAGGTCTGTCCTGTGACAGCCTTCTTCTAGGATTTGCCTCAGTGAGGCCTGAATATTTTCTTTTGTTGCTCATTGAAGGCCTTTTTTT
Organism: Tympanoctomys barrerae; assembly: GCA_002564285.1. Classification (NCBI taxonomy): domain Eukaryota; kingdom Metazoa; phylum Chordata; class Mammalia; order Rodentia; family Octodontidae; genus Tympanoctomys; species Tympanoctomys barrerae. Next base: position 28,432 of record NDGN011489880.1, on the reverse strand, counting down.
TTAGAAATATAATTTAACCACAAAGGTTAGCACATTTTAATTGCCCAGGGACAGTGCTCTGAAAATTCTATAACATGTGCTCATTAAATAGAATTAGCGTGGAGGAGCTGCCCAGGATATGTCACACATTAAAATATGCCTCTGTAGAATAGAATGCATTATGAATTATTGCCTTGTGTATTTTTTTTTTTGTTACATTAGTCTTTAATGTGAATAGTTATTCATTTGCCCACCTGGAGATTTGAGTTTGTAAATGCTTGAAAAAAACACAGCTATGTTAATTTTTACATGGACAATAATCAGCAAGTCAGGGCCAGGCTTTATCTACCAGAGTGCTTAGTGTCTAGCAGACAGAGGACTCTTCTGCCCTGTCCCAGAAGGCTGAGGGGCTAGGGCGGCTGGAAGCAGCTCAGAAGTGGCTGTGTCCACTTGTCCAGCCTGTCCCTCCTGTCTGTGTGTGGTGGCCCAGGGACTGCAGGCAGAAGCATGGGCTGCCCTGGAATTGTGGGTCCCACTACTACCTGGAGCTTCTCTTGTGGGGCCTGGGTCTTAGAAGACATGACCCAAATGTGCAGCATCAGTGCCAGGGACTCCAATTCTGGGCATTTGTGTAACCCCAATCTTACCTTCCTGCAAGCTCAACCTAGATCCTACTTCTACCCATATTTCCATCTATGTGTTACACACATAATCACTCATCTATCCACCCATCTACCTACCATTCACCAGCTTTCTTTCCACCCATTAGTTATTTATCTTCCTCCCATTCCCAATCCACGTATCCATCCATCCACTCATCCATCCATCCATCTATCCATCCATCCATCCATCCACCCACACCTTCCTATTCCATTCTTCCACTCTTCCACCTATCTATGCATCCTTCGTCACACCCATCCCCCATCTTCTTGTTCATCCACTCATACATCTTTCCCTCTGCTCACCTATGAGTAATCTGTTTTTCCACCCACCTACCTGTCTAAGACATCCATCTACCCACTCAACTTAGCACAATTCCCATCTCTGGGCTTAATCTCTGCTTTCCCCCTGCCTTTCCAGTCTCCATATGGCAGCCAGAGGGGTCATTTTCCATAGCATCACACCCTGCCCCCACCCTCTTGCACCCTATACCACTGCTCTTAAGGTAAAGCCTCAATCCTCTATTCTCCTCATAAAGCCTTATAGTCTGACCCTAGACCAATGAACCCTTCACCTCACTTCCCCTTTGCTCCTGCCTGCTTTCCCTGCCACACTAACCTTTTGTTAGGCTGCCATATTTCCCTGGATCCATCCTACCACAGGCCCTTTGCACGTGGCATTCCCTCTTGCTTTACATGCCTCTCCCTTACCTCTTGTGTTACCAGCCCAAACTCTCTATAAAAAATCTTGTTGTACACTTCCCATATGTAATAGTTATGTTTGTTTTGAGGAACTGGTACATATACATGAGATAAAAATACAGTGAATGTATACACTTAAAGAATTTATTATTGTGTAAGACACAAGGTCATTACTCCCCCTAAAAGTATTTCCTCTTACTTAGAACACACTTATGCATTGCTCTTGCCGCTTTCTAAGGCAGTTCAGATATCTTTTATGCTTGCCTTTCAGTCCTCCATGATTGCCCTTAGTTGTCCTGCTGTGACTGCCTTGATACTCTGAATTGACTCAACGTGGCTCGCTTTCACGGTCACTTTGATTTGGAGGAAGAGCCAGAAGTCACGTGGTACAGGGTCCAGTGCACAAAGCACATGAAGACACCTGGTGATGTTCCTATGAGCCTGCCTTTCTGCTGGATGGTGCCTGGTGGCAGCACTGACCACAGTATTTTTTGATCACATTTAGAAAGACCCTCAGAAAAGAGGACTTCCAGAACTGCTTCGGAAGTGGCAGGAGTGAGGGGGTATGTGTGTTTGAAGTAAAGGGGAACATTTTGAGGGAAATCAGTGGCAATGTGTTTTTATGGTAACACATTTTTACAATTTCACGTCATGTTGGTCACACCGCACGTATCCTGATCACTTTGATCCCTTCACTCTCTCCCTCTGCTTCTCTCTCTCCAGCCCCCAGAACCCTTCCTCAGCTCCACAATGTCAGGCTTCTTGTTTTCTACCATCTTTATTTTATTTATTTTTTTAACCTATATTTTGGATGGCTCGTATAAGACAAACCTTGCAATATCCAATTTTCTGTCAGAATTACTTCATCCAGTTTCCTGGACGGCACAAATTCATTCTCCTTCACTTACCAAGCCAACTCTTAAGGGTTTGCCCTAAGATTGCAGCTCAAACATCATCTCCTCGGGGTCTAGTCCTGTACTTTTAGCCACCGTAACCCAGGGTCTCCCCTTTAGCACAGCCACCACAATTGCTGACTTCCACCAGGGATGTGCTGGGTTGACTCACATCTATCTCTCCCTCTCAGGCTCTCAGTACCTCATTGGTCTTACCTAAGGCCTTCCCTCAGTGTTTGGAACAGTTGCTACAGATAAATAGTGTTTGGTGGAAATGCATTGAATGAATGAATGAATGAATGCATTAGCTTCAGGTCTAGGGAAGTAGAAATATAACAATGAAAAAGAATCAGGCCTGACCTCCAGCAGCATCATTCTTGATGGGTTACTCAGCTAGTTACTAACTGTGGAACAGGGAAGGAAATGTTTGGGACACATCCAGGAACTTCTGGAAGCTTGGGGTGGATGAGATCCCATGCACTGCAAGGGCATGGAAGCTATTCTGCCACAACCAGCTCACCCCGGGCTCCTCTTTCCTCAGCCCCTCTGTGTCCCCGCTGAGCCCTTTCATTCCCAGAGCACCTTCTGTGTGGTCTGGCCACTAGGGCTAGATTGTGAGTCCTACCCTGGTGCCCTGAACAGCTCCTGCCCCTTGGCCTGGGATAGGCCAGATACAATTGGTCGGGGACCCCCACCTGCAGTTCAGATGGAGCCTTGATACCTCAGCACCCTTCCCCCAGGTTTATTTCAGCTCATCCCCCTGAGCTAAGCAGTATTTGTGTGAGAATCAATTGTAATAAAAGTTACTCTAAGGGGACTGTCATGATAGCTGGGCTTCTCTAGCTTAAAGAAAACCCTGGCTTGTTTCCTCCTGAGGGGAATCGATGGGCAGCAGACCGGGGCTCAGCACAGGGAAGGGCTGTCTGTCTTTGAAACTGGTTTTAGGTAGGGGGCTGTCTTGGGGAGTCTGCAGAGAGCTGTGCACTGGGTGGAGCCCAGTGCAGGGGCCTCCTGATGCTGAATTTAGCCTGTTCACAAGCACAGCACCCCCGTAGGGGGTGTGTTCATCCCTCATTCTTCTTACCAGCCCCAGTATCTCCCTGGGCAGTCACCAGGCCCAGCAGCCACAGTCAGGGAAGATGAATGAGGTGTAAGCATGAAAGGCAAATCCAAGTTGAAGAGCCAGCACACCCCCCAGGCCTGCGAAGGCAGCCCTGAGCTTTGCCATCTCACCAGTCATGCCATCGCTTCCTCTTGTGGTCATATCTCCTGTGGAGGGGGCTCTAGCTTCCTCCCCACAATGCTAGGCCTTTGCTAGAGGCTCATGGGCTCCCCGACACTGTGAGAGGACCTTCTCCCACCTGCTCCCAGTCCCACAAACACCAGCCTTGCCTTGCAGCCTGGATCTCTGCAACAGACCCAAGTAACAAGGCCAGGCCAAGCGCCATGCAGATGTGGCCCCCTCCCACACTGCCCCACTGGCACAGCAGGGCCCAGGGGCACCTGTGTAAACGTGGTGATTTAATTGTCTTCCGGAGCAAGAGAAACAGTAATGAAGGTGTCCTTGTACACCAAAGAGCTCTTGACTCATGCAAAACAGCTCCAGCCAGGGAGGCAGGAGGATATAGCATCAACCCTCACTTCCTACCACTTACTCTCCTCCCCCAACCAGTCACAGAGACAAGACTGGATTCTGGAGTGGTAACTCAGTTCAGGGACCCCCTGTCCTGCTTAATGATCCTCTATAGATGACGCCATTCCCACAAGACAACATCAGTTGAGCATTTGCTAGGTGCTAGGCTCTGTCTATGCTAGCATCCTTTTATGGGCAATCTCTTCTGATCCTGTCACCTTGTCCCTGGTGTGGGAACTGGACTCGTGCAGATGGTAACAGATGAGGGAACTGGCACGTGGAAAGCAACGGGACTGGGAGTGGGACCTGGGAGGTGAGATGCATCTGGAAACTGGGAAGAGTGGTATTTAGGGAAGGCAGTATCAGGAGGGAAAGGCACATATGGTGAGTGAGCTGAGGACCAGAAGCAGAGGAGCTGAGCACTCCAGGGCTGGCCTGTGTGTGAGTGAGTGCTCCCGACAGGAGGGGCCACGTACAGTTCCAGGAGAAAGGGAGAACTGGTGGCTGGGAATGGTGGTGACTGACTTCCGCTGAAATGTTCTCAGCTTTCATAAGGTCCATGTTTTGGTTCTCCTGTCAGAATGGATACCTTTCCAGAGGATCAACTTGGCTGGGTCATTTCCCTTGGGCTTGACCCCAATAGCATTGAGTGTTCAGCTGGGTCCTTCTGGGGAGCTCCTGGTGACATTCTGCCTTCAAGGACCACAGTGCTGTCTGTCCCCCAGGGCAGGCCTTGTGACAAGCTAGGATTTGTGAGATGGATGAAGTAGGGTCCACGAGCGTAGCAGAGGAGATATGTCCAGGGCTGGGGTAAACACTTCTGAAGTTCCGGTTTGGCTTCTTATTCTGAGCTGACACCAAGCCCCAAGTAAGTCTGGTCTCTCGGGTAGCCCATGGCCATAATCCCAGCACTTTGGATGGCTGAGACAAGAGGGGCACAGGTTCAGGCCCTAACAAGACATTGTGTCTGAGAGTTGAAAGGGGGGAGGCACTAGGGATGTAGCTCAGAGCAAAGACCTTGGGGTCAAGTCCCAATTTCCTGGTACCGTTCCCCCCATAACTCTCCTTAAGCAATCATAAAACCAGAGCCAAGCCCAGCCAGCCAGAGTAGCTTTGATATTTTAGCCTAGAAAGTGCTAATGACAGAACAGGACAGCCACTGATTTTCCAGAGTCTCCTCCTAGAAATGGCATCAGCGACAGGCTTGGCAAGGGCTCTGTCAAGGACCATCTCATAGAGGAAGCTGGCAGGAGAGGAGGCCAGAGCACAGCCCTGGGGCATACTCCAGCCAGCCGCTGAGAGCATCCTGTCGCCGAGCAGCAACCTCTTGCAGCCTCCTCCATTGCTCAGCGCCCAACAGCAGCTCAACCCTAACCCAGAGGAGGCCAAATGGGGTGATCCATCTTGGTATTTATAGTACATCTTCCCTGAAAGCACCAAAGCCATCGACAAGCAGGCTAATTTCCCCAGAAGCATCACCCGAAGGAAAGAGGTTTGTCATCCTTCATAATGGAGAGGTAGGAATCTGGAGTTACAGGGGCTGGGCCTGTCTGCTTATCATTTTAAACTTTCCTGCAGTTCTTACATAAGACAAAGTGAAACTTCTCACTGCTTTGGATGTGAGTTTCCAAGAGATGCCTGCTAAGAGTCAGCAGAGCAGAGGAAGGGGAATAACAAAAACAATTTGTTTTTTTTTCCCCCTGTGCTGCAAAAATATCTTAAAACCATGCTGGCGTCTCCCATAAAGCTCAGAGGTTTAGACCAGAGCCAAGCCCTTGCCCCTGTCCACATGGAGAGAACTAATCAATATCATATTACAAAAGCGCTTGACCTCGGTTATCCTCATGGATGCTTGGGGAATCCTTAATATTCAGAGCTTTAAAAATGTGAGCCTGGCCTATTTAATGAGAGGCTCCTTGGTGGGTTTGGTTCCCGGTGACATTTAGAAAGGCTGGCTTTCAGCTTCTCTCCTGGGGGCTGCTACTCCAGGCAAGGAAGAGCCTGGGTTCTGACTACCAGCAGGGGAGGGGATGTGTCTCTGGGGCTGAAGAGAGGGGGGCAGGGTGGTGCGCAGAGTGCTCGCTAGAGAGCCGGGGTGACTGCATGTCCTTATGGGAATCTAAGAGCTGCTGACTCACCCTCTGGGGTCTCTCTGATGCTGGTAGAACAGCTGTGCCGTGAGCCAGCTGGCAGCCAAGTGAAAGCTGTAGTGGACAATGGATTGCACTTGGTGTGACCTCCATCAATGGGTGACCAGGTAGGAAGAGGAGGAGAAGCAGCCAGAAGCTGCCTCAGAGCTGACTGAAGCTGGAGAACACCAGCCCCAGGAATCTGTTTTAAGCAGGAAACAATGCACTGCCTGCAGGAAGCCTTCCCTGATTGCCTCAGATGAATTAGGACTGTCTGAAGTGGGGGCTCCCTCTGCATAGCCCCTTTACCTGGAGTGGCCTAGCTACCCTGACCCCCTCAAACACAAGTCCTTGGCTGACATCCCTGTCCCTGCTCCAGACCTGGCTGGCATGTAAGAGAGAGGAAGCCATGTTGCTGATAATCACGCGCTTTGGCTGCTGTCGGGGATGATGCAGGCATCTCTTGCCAGCTGTGAGGCTCAGCTGCTGCCCTTATGAAATCCTTCAACTTTCCTCCTTCAGGATGTTCAGGGAGCCTCACCCTCTCTTCTCGAGGACAAATTTGGCCAGATTTATTTTCTTGTTCATTGTGACCCTCATGTCATAACATAGCTCAGGGAAAAGTGGACTTTGTCTAAGGCAATAGTTTTGGGGGTATTTGTGGGTGCAGGGCCCCCTTCTCTGCTGCATCGTGAATCTCCAGGGTCCCACTGGCACTATCTCGCCCAGCTTTGTCATCTGCCAGGGCATAGGCTGAGTCGTTCTGAGTGTCTTCACTTTGCCCACAGTCCCCTTTGGTCATGGTTTATGGTTGCTATGGCGACACCAAGGATGCTCCTCCTCCATAGCTCCCCCAGCAGTAACAGTCTCTCAAAAGCCGTCACACCTATGGCCTTGGCTGTCTTTCTCTCATTATTAATTGAAATATTGAAAGCCAGTTCTCCATGTGGGCACCAGGCAGCATTTGCCACATCCAGCCGGCTCTCTGTGGGGGCCATGGCGCCTCTCCTTGCCAGTCAGAGCCCTGAGGCTAATTAGAGGTTCACACACCATGATCTAATCCTGAGGTCCCTACAGAGGGGAACCTCTTGCCAACACACAGGCCATTCAGTGGCAAACTGTATTCATTGCAGGCTGCACTAAGGCTTCGCTGCGGCGCCTTTCCCAGTGACAAGCTTTTGTCTGGAAGATCCTCCCTCCTCCCCCATGGCAATCAGCAACAAAGTGTTCCTAACAAGCTGGTCAGTGTTCAGATTCATCAGGAGCCAGATTTACAAAGGTGGCTGAGAAGGCACCCAGCCTCCTGTGCCTGCTCTGCTTTGCTAATCTTGCTCATGTTTATTTTTAAGCACAAATACCAAAATGTCTCTTGACAAATGAGACGTGAAACGAATGCATTTTTGCACATAAACTTTTAGTGCAAATATGTATTTGGCTGAACTGGGCACATATGGGCACAGGAGGGCTTTCCTGCCTGGCTGCGCAGTAGCTAAAAGAAGATCTGTGTCAATGAGTGAAACACCCCCCGCCCCCATTGTTGAAGTGGCTCACTCAACTCCTCAGTATCAGGCTTCCTTCTGATGGCTTTCTAGGAGCAAGCATATAGCGGAGCCTGCTGGAGAGGTGTGCTGGGATCACTCTTGAAGCAGCTACTGATTTTAAACAGCCAGAGTGTGCACTGCACCCTGGCCTAGGGTGAGCGTTCCATCTCTTCTCCACACTGCTCCTGCAATGTGCTGAGCCCTTAGCTGACCTCCAAGCTTTGCTCCACCCCAGCACCTTGTCCTGGCCAGTAGGAGGCCCTGAGAGGAAGACAGAGGTTAAGACGAGAGAAGTCCTTGCTGGGTCACTGTGGGCTGGTTGTGTCCTGCACTGAGGGCACAGCTCCTGTCAGGTGGTCCTGTCCTCCCAGCTCTCTTCTTTGACTTCTGTTGATTGCTCTCTTCCTTCGCCCCCTCAGCCTCAGGACCTGCCACCATCCTCTGACGGCTGCCCTGACCATGTTTACTCCTTCACAAATACCCTTTCTCAGCTTCTCTCACTGCCTCCGAACATGCCATCTATTTCTTCCTGCACCCTGACTGATACAGACTCTGCAAACACTTGTGCCTTTTAAGAAACCCTCCCTACCAAGCTGCTGAGATAACTCTGAACCCAGGAAGTCAGGCTCAGGCCACACTCACTCCATTTCCCTCTTCAGCCTGTGCCACTGGAGAAGGAGCTGAGCTGGGTCTGGCTGGCTGCCTTCTGGGGACACTGAGTGGGACTCATGCTGGCCTTCAAGCTCCAGGCGTGGTTAGTGAGGCAGTCCTGCAAAGAGGTTATTAATGTCTACCACCCACAGCAGCCTGCAGGCCCTACTCCGCATGACAGCCCAGGGCCTGGGTGACCTTGGGTAATTGAGAGAGATGGAACATGGACCTGGGCATCATTTCTTCCTTGGCGCCAAGGCTATGTAGATGCTTTTGGGAATCATAGGTCACAGAACCTACTTTTCTCTGCTCAGAGAGGGACACAGAGATGTCTATAGCAAAATGGCTTTCCTAAGGGCTTCACATAGAGATCTGAGCCATTGAAGGCTTTCTGACCTCTCAGCTGAAGACTCACCTTCCACTTCTTCCAAAGGAGAACAGGAGAGAAATTCCAGAGTTCTTTGTGAGCTATATCTGCCTGATTTTTTGGCCTGTTGAGGAGCTGGCAAAGGTTATCGGGTGATAGGGACCCCAGAGATACTGGGCAGTAGTGAATATTATGCCCCTTCTCAGGAAAGACAGACAGGAGATGCTTCCCTGACCTATGTAAGCATTGCTACACCACCTTGCAGCTAGCAGAGGCCCAAGACCTCATGGGTTGGGATGACCCTGGGCTTTGTATCATCAGAACTGAGCTGATGCGAGGACCCATGTCTTCTTGGGTGGGGTTGCAGTCACAAAAATGGAATGTCTCGAGCTTTGCCACTCTTTCATTTAGTTCTATGACCAGTACAGAGATTGGAAATCTCACTGGTTATGCCAGGCTCAAGGGTCAGGCTCTTGAAAAGATGGAGATTCAAGTGGGAACCTTGGTCATGAACAAAGTTCATGACCTTTGTCTCATTATCATTTTGTAGGGAAGACCAAGTTTATTCTCATGGAAGTCTTTCCTAAGGACCTTCCTTGACCAAATTCTTCAACTAATCCTGTTGATTCTATTTGGCTTTTAAGCCCCCCTTAAAGCTTAGCCTTCACCTGCCAACCACTGAGCTTTATTTTCCCCATTCCTTCCCTTCCAACCAGAGGAGCTAGAGACCATGGTCATAATAATGAAAATATGTACAACACTTAACATACAAGCTCCCTCTGAGGTCAGCCATTATAGACTTCCATTTATAGATGACTTACAGATGTTCAAACACTTGCCTGAAGTCACACAGCCACTAAGTAGCAGAGGTACAACTTACACCTGGGCTTCTGTCTTTCAAGTCTTCTACTTTGCCACTCTACCCATGGCCTAAGAGACATCCCAGAGGATATTCCAGCCTCTGCTGCTCGAATTTGCTTGCCGGGGCCCAAAGGAATGGGGGACAAGGGTCTTTATCAATTAAGCCAATCACTGTAAGTTGGTAAACACCTTTCGAACACGCCTCTTAGACACTAGGAAGAGACGGCAAACTCCCCCAGGATTCAGTCTACCATTCCACTGTGAACAGAGAATGTTGGAAAGCAGTTGCTAAGCCAAGAGTACATTTCCCAAAGATCCTTGCATCTGCATTGGACCAAGGAGTGGCCATGGACAAGGGCAGAAGTAACATTTCCCACATCTAGGCTTCTTGCTTTAAAAACTCACCTGGCCATTCTCAATACCTACTTTTCCCTCAAAAGAGCTAAACACCACAGAAGAAGCCGAGAGACTCTTTGCTCAGTTGCCCAGGTGTGGTACACACCGAGGGCCATTCTAAATGCATCTATGCAGCTCATGCCTTAAGGTCTTAGGGAATCATTCTGTCAGGAACTGGGCAAAGAAGGGAGGCTGCCATCTTTCTTCATTCCCTGTTGGCTCTGTGTCCCTCCACAGAGTGACTCTGGCAGACACTAGCTGAAGCTCATAGAGTCCCCATTCTCTGAGAGGGGCTAACTAAATGGAATGAAGCCACTGCACCCTATTCTGGACTTGGTTGTGAACAAGAAAAAAATAAACTTGAGACATGTCAAGCCATCAACATATTGGGGTTTCTAATTGTACCTAGTGTTGTCTGAAATAAAGGCGGTGGAATGTTCCAGGCCAGGTAGGAGAGCTTTGGGTTATTTGAAGGAAGCTCTCTATAGGTTTCCACTGCTCAGTTCCCCGAGGGGCCTAGTCCAAGGGTTCATGTGTGGACCTGAAAGGAGCGAGGCCTCCAGATCCAAGCAACAGTCTGAGATACAGAGGCAGCTCCCACAGGGGAATAAATGAGTGAGAAATAGAACTGAGCTGACATGCAAGATGGACCAGCCACTGTTCCAGGGCTGAAGAATCAGCCAGGAAGGGGGGATGAGATAGTGACCTGAGACTGTGCCCTCCATTTAGCAGGACAGCCCAGGCCTGCCTCCCTGGCTGGCAGCAGGTGGCAGCACTCTGAGGACTGTTCTGGTAGAGGCAGGACTATGCCTCCATCACACCTGCCTGGGGAAAGCTTAGCATGTGACTGTCCCAGCCTCTCAGGGCTGTAAGGGCAGCACTGGGACTCTGCATTACAGTGGGACTCTGCGTCACAGGACTTGAAGATCCAGGAGGTGGGGCTCAAGCAGTCTGCTTCCAATCAGACTGGGTGAGGGGGCCAAGGAACTGAGGCCCATCTAAGAGTGGGGAGAGAGTGGGGACTGCTTGGGGTGGGGGCACACTGGGCAGCAGGCCCTCCTCACCACAGGCCCTACTGCTGAGTACCTCCTCAGGGAGCTGCCTGCAACGCTCTGCCACACACCCTCCCCCAAATCCTCTTGTCCCCAGCCCTCTGAGCTCCCTAGGAAGCCAGTCATAACCTCTGGTGACTACCTAATAGCGACGTGGGCCTCTATCTCCCCTCCCCAGGGCCCTAGGGGAATCAGAGCGAATTATAGCAGAAAGCAGAGACCAAGCCAGCACCTAGGATCCTTCTCCCATCAGCCTAAGAGAGGGCAGGCTAAGGCTACACAGCCAGGCCTGCCCACACGGTCCAGGACAAGGTGTGTTCAAATGAATTTACTCTCAGTTTTAACTACCTCCGCCCAATCTTAGCGCAGGGTCGGTAGAGCTGAAAAGCCCCAAGGCACGCGGAGGTCTCCAGGAATAACGCCGATCCTCCCGCAGGGGGAGCGCCACCCACAGATCCGGTTTCCCAAACCAAGACAGCCACCTGCATTTCATCCTTGAAGCAGCAGGACAGCCCCGACATTCATAAATGCGCACGATTGAAACCCCCAAAGGTCGCGGTAAAGACAGAGAAGGGGCGGGGACACGGCTGGGAAAACGCCCACAAGGATTCAAGGTAGGCCAAGGAGAACAACAGAGGCCCGAGCGCGTCTTCTTCCGCACCCATCTTACCTGAGCCGTGTCTCTGGCGCAGAAGCACCGCCTGGCGGGGTGGCGGTGACGCTGACGAAGCCGCGGCTGCAGCAGCCACTGTGGTGGTGGCTGTGTGGGCCACGGAGGCGGCGGCGGTCTCGGGGACTTCGGGTCCGTGGGCGGCAGGAGGGCTCCCAGGCAGCTGGTTCTTGTTGCTTCTACCCGGCTCTGAGGTGGTGCGGCCCGCGGCGCCCGCGTGGTTGGCGTGGGCGGCGCTGGCGGAGCCGTGGCGCCGTGGCCCGCTGCTCTGGATGTGCGACACGGCCTCTGCAGCCTGCATGTTGGGCGGCGCGAAGCGCGAGAGCACGCGCAGCAGCGCCTGGGCCTTGTGCTCCTGCGTGTGGTCGTCGCTGTCGTCCGACACGCGGCACTCGTACACGCCCTCGTCCTGCAGGCGTACAGCCGACAGCCGAAGCCGGTGTGAGATGTCATTGCCCTGGACGCGCACCGTCTGCAAGAGAGCGGGGTTAGAGCCCAGGCTGGCAGAGCCCAGACTTGCTCCTAGGGCTGGATCTATCAGCGACCCAACTCTGCCATCGCACCCTCAGTACATCCCAGTACTTCCCAGAACTCCTCTCTTCTTTCATCTGGCTCCTCAGTGGCACTCTTCCTGGTCGCCGCGTTGCTGTGCCCACTGCCCGGGGTTTCCTGGCCCTCGTCGCGTTACCTGCCACAGCACCTTGCATATCCCCACCCCGCTCCGCCCCTGTCTCCACACATCTGCTTTTCTCCTCTTCTGGGAGTTTTTGCTTTTCCACTCTTTGACCTTCAAAAAACTTGGCGCTGGGGCTCTGTTCAGTAAAGGTCCATGTCTTTCCAAGTACTACTTCAGCCCAACGCCCCGACCCCTGCCCTCCAAAGGACCCAGGCTGCAGCCTGACCCTCCTGGTCTCCAGCTGGGAACCCGCCTTTCAGCTAACTCGACTGGAGCCCACAACAAAGCGCTCCTCGGCGACCTCCTGGAGGCGCTCAGTGGCCCTCACTGACCAACCGGGGAGCTTTTGCCATGGCGCAGAACCCAGGAGACTTTCCTGGTCTCCAAGCCCTGCTACTTCCGCGCTCCTTCCCTTCCTCCGCCCCCACCCCTCCCCGGAAAGCTGGCACACGCCTTCTCCTCGGCCGACCCTGCACAGCTCTGAGAAACTCCTACAGTGCTCTGCGCGCAGTCGGAGGGAGCCGGCTCTTGCCGGGGTGCCGGGGTGCCGGGGCGCAGGGGCCCCGGGGCGCAGGGGCGCCGGGCCGCGGTGCTGGGAGAGGCAGAGAAGGTGGACAGCGGCAATACCGGTCGCGGCACAGCGCTGGGAAAAGCGGCAGCAGGAGAAAGGCGAGCAGACTGAGCGGACTACATGCGCCGTTCCGGGGAAGAACAGTTTACGGGTAAGCCACCAGCAGAGTTGTGGGAACTCAAGCCTTGGACCCTTGTTTGACACAAAAGTGAATCTGGCCCAGCTACCCGAGCCCAGACTCGCCAAGCAGCCGAGGACACCAGGCCGCTAGCGCGGCTCTGCAAAGCCCCGCCAGAGGCGCGGTAAAAGGGAGGGAGCTGCGCAGCGCTAAGCGGCCGGAAGGGGGCTCACGCGGCCCACGCTGGGCTCCACACTTACGCTGATTTTAGTTGCATCCTTATTTGTTACCTAAAATGCAAAGGGGAGGGAAAGACATTAGGTTGGTGGTATTAGAGCTTAGAGAACTCAGACCTGACTGTGGCCAGGGGACCCTACGCAGGCTGGCTAGGCCCTGACACTACTTGGAGTTGGCAGGCTGGCGGGGGAAGGGGCGAGGACCGAAGGCCCAAAAGACGCCAGGATTTACAGCAGTTTGTTAAGAAGGAAGCAGAGTTGGGAACAAGCAAGGGGCTTGGACAAGGAGTGCCTACCCTAGCACGCACCTGCCGCCGGAAGAGGGGAGCTGGGTTGAGGGGCCGTATCTCTCTGCTGCAGAGCACCCGCTTTGCCTGCTCAGTTCCTCCAAATCTTCAATTTAATTAATTAGGAATCGTGAAAAACTGGATGGAAAGGCCGGTGTGTCTGAACAGGAGCCATAACTTTGAGTGGGACCCTGAGGACAATGTCGGCAGGTGTGCAGGCGCGAGGAGTGTATGTTGGAGCGTGTGTAAGACAATATGGGTGATAAGGCAGTTGGCGTCTCGCCACGGGGAAGCCGTCCCTCGGATCCTGGGGAAGCCAGAGGTGACCTGGTTTCCCCTGTGCGCGGGGCTCTGCCCATCTCTGGAATGCAGCCCGGAGGAATTTAGCTCGTTGGCCTTGTGCCCTGAGGGAACTCAGAGCTACTGAGGGCTAGTAGAGACTGGTGGGATCAAGTGATCCTGCCTCTCCCACCAGCAACACTTCAGATGCTGGTCCCTAAGGCCTCAGGAACTGGCAGCTGGATGAGGTGTCTGTTTTTAGGGGCTGGGCGTGAGTAGAGTTCTGAGAGGTTGCGGAAGGGCGACTCAGAACTGGCAAGATTTGGGAATAACAACCCTTGACTCGGAAGATGCTGTGGGGACTCAGAGGGTGGGCTGCGTGACAGGGAGGCACCCCATGTCCATGAACCCCGCTGCTGCCTCATTCCCCGGGTAACCCTCTCTGCCCCCAGGCCTGAGCCGGCGGGTTACCTTGCTCCGGGCGCCCGGCACGCTGAGCGCCAGCTCGTGCAGCAGCTCCCGAGGCGGCTCCTTGAGGTACCACCACTGGATCTCCAGCGAGTACGAGGTGGCTCCGCTGGCTCGGAACGCGCAGGGCATTTCGATGTCGTCTCCCTCCCGTACTGTCACATCTTTGGGGACTTCAGTGAATGTAGCTGGGGGCGGGGGAGAGAGAGGCGTGACCAGCTGCAGGGCGGGGGCTTGGGGCAACCCTAGGCGAGGCGGTCGGTCTCCCGCTCGCTCGATCGCTGGCCTTGGGCTCCCCCTTTCCCCAGCTGCTCTTTGGTCCACGGCCCGAGGTGCCAGCAAAGTTCAGCGGGGTAGCTGCAGGGCGGGTGCCGAGACCGGCCGCGACTGCTGGCTGCTTCCCCTGGATCGGGCGGGGCGACAGGGGCAGGCACGTTTCTCCCCCGCGCTGGGCCGCACCACCAGAGCTGGGCTGGGGCGCGCCAACTCTCGCTCCCCGCATCCTCCTCTCCGTGGCCGGACCGGCCGGACTCTCCTCCCCCTACCCATCCGGGCCCAGGCTGCACACAAGGGTGGCTGGAGACCTCGAAGCCTTCCCTTTCCTTCTCTTCCTCNNNNTTTCCTGTGGCGGCCGAGGCAAGCTGTCTCCGGCGGCCCCCGCAGAGGGTTCCCCGAACCCACCGCCGCAGCGAAGTTCCCGCGCTCACCGTCGGCCACGAAGAGCAGCAGGGCGTGCAGCAGCAGAGGCGGCAGGTATCCGAGGGCGCCGGGCCGGTTCCGCTGTTCCATCTCCCGCAGGGGCGCAGCGGCGGCGGGGGCCGGGGCGCGAAGAGGCGGTGGTGGCAGCAGCTTGGGTTCGGCTCCGGCTCCCGCTAGGGCTAGGACGCCTCGGAGCCTGCCATGGCCCCGCACGGCGCCCCCTCCCCTGGCCGCCGGCGGCCGCCAATCAGCCCCGCTCCCTCGCCCGCTGGCCCGGCGCGGCTCCGGCTGGGGGCGCTGCGCGGAGTGCGCAGCGGGCGAGGTCCCGCCGTGAGGGTACTGGTGATCGGGCAGTTTCTCCCTCTGTCCGCTTATCCACAGGACGACAGGGATGCTCTGTTCAGTCTCTGCCCGGCGGGCGGGGAAGGGGCCAGGCTGCGCCAGGACCCATCCCTGGCCGAGAGAGTGCGCGTCTCTGAGCGGCGAGCTAGTGTCTCCCGTTTTCCTCTGGTTATGCTCCCGACTGCCACCTCCTCCGGCTCCCGCCGAGCTCTCCCGCCGCCGCCCCCGCCGGTTTCTCCGCGGATCTTTCCGCAACGCGAGTGGGCGCTCAGCCGCGGCGCGCAGACCTGGCGTCCGACCCAACGCAGCGCGGGTAGAGCGGGTCCGGCGTGGCGGACCAGGAGCCGGAGAGAGGAGGGGAGGGGGGAGGGGAAGTAAAGAGAGGGGGCGGTCAGTGGATGGGCGCCGAGCCGCCTCCACCGCCGCATCACCCCCGCCCTCCTTTCCCCTCCCCTCCCCTACCGTGGCCCGCACCGCCCCCGCCCTGGAGCTCTCCCTCCCTCTGCGGGGGTCGCTCGGAGGGACCACCATCTCTCTGGCTGGAGCGCAGCTCCGCCCCGCACCCGCTTTGCTTGGGGGTCCTCCCACCTAAACTCTCCCTGGCTTCTTCCCAGTCTATCCCTCGAGACGGCCACTCGTCCTTGTCCCCGTGGGTCCCTGGCCCTCTCCGTAGTCCCGGGCCTCAGCTTCTTACCCGGCTTTGGGTAAAGAGCTGCACCACTCTTTGGCCCTGGCTCAGGCCATGGCGGGTGGGTGGGCTCCGGGGGCCAGGAAGAAGGGCGGAGCGCTGTGCCGGGCCGGGGACGCGGCCCGGTGACGGCGGCGACGCCGAGTCTGCAGTGTGTGAGCCAGAAGTGAGCGCACAGCGCGGGGCGAGCAGGTGCCTGTGGCGCGGAGAGCGCACCAGCGAGAGGCGAGCAGCGGCCGTGAGTGACGGCAGAGGCGGCGGGGGTGGGGTGGGGTGGGGAGCGCCGGGCACGACTAGGGCCCGGGAGGTTTCTGGGCGGGGGCGGGGTTCCTGCCCCTCGAGAGCTTGTCTCTGAGTCCCGCAGCTCTTTGCTTGCCCTTGCTCCCTCTTTACCCGTGCAGGGGGGACCCCGAGGAAGCGAGAGGCAGAGGTCGCGTCCACAGCGGCGCTCCGGAGCCCATCCCCCCCCCCCTGCCCAAGCCTGTCATCCCAGTGCCTCTCTCAGATGTCACCCAGAGCCTGCCACTTCAGCCACTGTGAGAGTGCGGGTTGGTCCTCAAGGGAGATGTGAGGTGGCAGTGTGGATGACAAGGCACAGAGGCCTAGGGCCAGTCCCATACCTCGGCTTGGGTCTCTTCGCTTTCCCTTCCCTACCGGAATTCCCAGCCGGTGGATTTTCTTATCTTTGTCCTTAGCCCAGACCTGGACCCCGCAGCTTTGACTTGAGGTTGGGTGGGGCGACTCAGTGGATTCCAAGTCTGCCTTGCTCATTCGCCAGCCTCCCTAGGCGCCCCTGGGGGGGTTTCCAGGAGAAGAAAAGCCAGAATGGACCCACTTTCTTGCAGTCCAAGCAGCTAGTGGCACAGACTCTGAGGAAGCCGCAGCCCATCTCAGCCTGTTCCCACCAGTAGGTGCCCCTGAGTACCACACGCCCTTCCATCCTGGGCTTCAGCATCCTTATCCAATACCAAGGACTTTCAGACCATCTCTACCCTTAGGTCTCTGGTGCTTGCTGCTCACGGAGGTCCCCTGCTACAACAGGAGGACAGTGCAGGACTTTCCTCCTCTCCTTGGAGCTCATCTCCAGGGGCTCCAAAGAGGCAGCTGCCAGTACCTCCTGCAATTTCATCACTCTGGCCACCTCTCCCTTGAGAATGCCATCTGCCTTAGGGAGCCACTTTGGACCCTTGAATGTGAGACCCTCAGGGCTATTGCTGTCCTCAGTTTCTGAAGGGAGGGGCCAGACTTGCACTGTGTCACACAGATTCAGGGCCATAGCTGGGTTCTAGGAAAGCAGACTGCCTCTGGAGACTGATTCCTAGCAGGGTTCTGATGGCAAGCGCTAGCTCTCTGTGCGGGGGACTGCCTACCCGCAGAGGCAGCAATCTTTCCGGGTACCAGATCCCACGGAGACAGAAGGCCAGTGACTGGACCGTGCAAGGGGAGAATTCCTGCAGCTAGAGGGAGCATATCTTGGTTACTTTTGAGGTTGGCTGTTTGTCCACTGTGTGGGGTAGAGTGTTACTTGCTCGTGGCTTGAGTTAGTCATATTGCTCACAGAGTAATAGCTATGTGTTACAACCTGCTTCTCATGTAGCAGACACCAGCTTCACATGCTCTATGCTTCCGTTCTCAACATGACAACAGAGAAATCCTTCTCCAGCAGAGACAAGATCACTTTTCTGTTGCTCACAACCCTGGAAGTAGCTCCCAATTTATTTGGCATAAACACCTGTGGCCTGATACAGTCAAATGTTCTCTTCCCACAAACCCTGTTTTCCTTTCTGCCTTTGCCTCCCTCACCTCGTCTGTCCCTTCCTTGGCCCACATGCCTCTCTGGCCACACTGCCTTTCCTGCAGGGCTGTACGCTGGGTTTGTTCCTACCCCAGGGCCTTTGTATGACCCATTCCAGCTGGCTGGGATGCCCCACTCTGCAGCACCTGCTTGGCTCACTGCATAATGTTCCAGCTTTTGTTGGAAAGTCACCTTTCAAGGAGGCCCACCTGGACCATCTTGTCTGACATGGCAATCTGCAGTTCCCTGCCCAGTACCCTATCCTGTCATTCTGTTCTCCATTTTCTATTTTCCTTCCCATTAACCACCTCCCAACATATGGTGCAATAGACTTGTTTATTGCATTTCAAGGTCTGTAAAACTCTTTGTCCTGATGTCGCACCAGTCCACTAAAACAGGAGCTGGTACAGGGAAGATATTCAGTGAACATTTGTAGAGTTTCTGAGTGAGATTATTTGATCCTTATAGCAACCCCACAAGACAAACAGTGGATTTTACCCTATTATATGGATGAAGTGGCTGAAGCCCAGAGGGCTTATGAAACTTCTGTGAGGTCACACAGCCAACAAGTGGCCAAGTGAAGCACCAATCCAGGTCTGCCTTACTCTGAGATGTCAGTTCTTTACCAAAGCCCCGTCTCTTACCTATGTTAAGGAAGATTCTAGCCCATGCCCTATACCTAGAGCTGGTAAGATAGCAAGGTTCCCTGGTCTGGCCTGGCCTGGTGGCAGCCAGGAGCAGCCTCAGTCAGCTGTAATCTCTGCTATGCCTGTTCATCCCTGGGTAGAAGGGTCTGTTTGCTCTTCTGTCCCTGCTGTGGACTTCATGGGCAGTGATAGGACCATCCTTCTGTCTTTACCCCTCAGCTGGGCTGGTGCAGATTTAGGGCCCAGTGACTGTTTGAACTAGGATGTTGTTAGGAGAGGTGCAAAAGGGGCATTTTCTAGTCTTTTCTGGTAGATCAGGCAGGGACTTTGACTTAGTCCTTTAACCAGTTGTAGGATCAGTCAGCTGAAACGAGGCTGTAGTTCCCATGGGTTTTTGCCGACACCTGCAGATGAGTCAGGTCCCGGTGAGCTGTGCTCTTTCATTTGGTGGCTATAGAAAAGGCATCTGTGGTGGAGCCTGTGTGTTGCTTCTCCCAAGGGATAAGTCTTCTCTCTAGGGACACAGCCATCCTGCCCTACCAACTGCAAGTGTCCCCTGGGCTGCCACAAAATGTCCTGTTGAGAGTGTATCTTGCTTATGTGATTTGAAGTAGCGTCATGAGAGCATTTCACAACTGGTTGGTTTCTGGCTCTGATTGCTCATCAGTAGGTAGGGGAAGGATTTCCCCCTCCCCCCTCCCTTCCTCCCTCCTTCTCTCCCTCCCTCCTCTCCTTATTTCCCTCCCTGTCTTGGAGCATAGCTCTGAAGTTGCCTCTGGGGTCACTGTGGCCAGGGAGCTGGAAGTGATACCTCTTGTTATATGACCTGCTGGGCCCACAGTCTCCCTGTGGGTGGCTGTGCCCATGGACTGGCTTCTGTCAGGGCCTGTTGTCTGTATGCCCAGCCCGGGTGCTTCCTTCCACATCCACTGTTATCACTGCTGCTGTTACTGGGCTTCAGGCTGGGGTGCTCAGCACATGTCAGTACTGTTTTGTAGATGTTCCTCTGTGCTTGCAGAGGGACCTCACATAGTGATATTTAAAAAGCTTGCCCAGCCACTCGTGAAAGCACCCTTAAATTACAGCCCTAAGTGAATGTTGTTCCTGGAATCACTTTCAAAAGTTATTTATTTTAACGCTCAGGCCCTCTCTCAGTTGGGGTTTCGGTATTCTTGTCTCGGCTGACCTTTCCTGTCCTCCCTATGCCACGTACAGCAACATTGATTTTGGGTAATGTATTTTGATCTTAAGATGCAGCCCATCCATAAACTTTTTTTATCAATAACCCCAGCACACTCTGTGTACCCGACAGCTTAAAGCAAAATATCAGATTTATGGGGACTTTTATTTTGGGTCAATTTAGTCATTCACTTGTCTTCAATGTCAGGGGATTAAGACCTGTAGTCAAGCCCCAGGAAGGCTCCCCTCAAGGGCATGCATCAGGTGGGCAAGGGCGGGGCTTGGCCTTCGCTTCCCTGTGACGCTCCTGGGGGCTCATGGACAGGAAAGTGCTCCCAAGCAGAGGGAAGACTATTGAAAGGCCCAAGTTTAGCATTTCTTTTGTTTTCTTCTGTTCTACCTCATCACCACCACATGGTCCCACATTCCACGAGGAGGGTAGCCAGCCTTCAGCCTGGCATATTGCAGCCACAGAGAGGGGCCTCAGGCCCCTCAGGAGGTGGTGGGGTCTTGCCTATACCTGGGCAGAGCAGGCCTGCCTTCCAGTCAGTCCGGACTTGGCCAGCTTAGGTGGGAAGTCATGGCTCCTAGGCCCCAGGGTCCAGGCTGTCCTTGGGCAATGCTGTGTCAGTCCCCTGGTTGGGTCCCCAGAGCCTGGGGTTATTTTCTTGTCAGGGGTAGGATTGATTTGCGTTGGGCGATGGAGCAGGAGAGAGCCCAGGTGTACCTTCAGCACTTACTCCGTCACCGTGGGCCAACATCTTCACTTGTTATCCAGGATGTACCTCTGGATACCTGCTCTGCTCTGCAGCATGCCCAGGGCTGGGAGATTGCAGCAGGCAGCATGAGGTCAAGCTCCTGCCTGCGGAGAACCTGCATGTAAGTCAGGGAATGGGAGGAGACAGAGAGCCAGTGGAAGCAGCCTGGTCATTTCCTCTGGTGACAGGTGGCCTGCAGTCGAGTGATGGGGGCAGAGGGTACTGGTCAGGCCAGGACCTGGGCAAGGAAGCAGGTACAGGCAGCAGGTGAGCAAGCACAGAGGATAGCCTAGGGTGGAGGCGAAAGGTGGCGGAGTGCAGGAGGGAAGGCGGTCTGGTGGGACAGCTAGAGGACTTCTGGGCCAAGAAGAGGGAGGCTTGGAGCTGAAGGAGATGGAGAATTTTCCCTTCATGTGGGGCTTGAAGCCCAGTGAGGGCAGCAAATTAAGCACATGGTAAGCTTTCTTCCAGCAGGGGACTTTCAGGGAAGGGAGAGATGGGTCCTTCCCAAGAAGGCTCCTGCTACAGAGCTGAATGAAGAGCAGAATGACTGGCCAAGCTAGAGTTAGCGTGTGGCGGCAGGAGATCCAGGGATGTGACTGGGATAGAGAGCTCCAGGGTGACAGGCTGATCAGTGGAGGTGAGGGCCAGGCCAGGACAAGCTTTTGGCCATGGTTTCAAGGAAGAGATATGACCCTGTGATCTGCAGCCTAGGGTGGGGTGGGAATAGGGAGGCTGGTAGCTCTATGCAGAGTCAGGCTGGAAGGCCCCAGCCTCGGCAAGGTGGTTGCCACAGATGACCTCTTTGGACTCCACACCAAGGAGAGTTATCACCTGTCACCTTTCTCTGCCTCATGCTCCTCCTGCACTTGGAATCTGGCCTTGACATGGTAACATACCCAGTGCAGTTCAGGTATGTGGGCTTGGGGATGAACCCAGTAGTGCTGGAATCTGAAGAATCCTGAGCGCCCCACGCTGCCCTTGGAGCTATGAATTTGGGAAAACCAGGACATCCTCTCTAATGAGTGACATCAAAGCAAGATCTTGCTATCGTGGCCCGGGCTGCCTGTGACTCATTACAGAAGTAAGTAGAAAGCAAGGCAGAGTGGAACAGGGCAGGGAGGTGCTCAGGGCTCTGGAGTTAGATAGCCTCAGGGTTTGGATCCTGACCTGGGCCTCGAAGCCTCAAGCCTCGGCTTCTTATCTGTAGAAAGGGGTTCCTGGTTGTAGAGGGCCAATGCCAGGCCCGATCTTGAGAGCTGGTCACTCAGGGCTGGAGGTGTGGTGCTGACAGCAGTGGTTGACATCGCAAAGCATGAGCGTCATTGCCCTTGTATTGTGAGGACGCAGGATGGAGCATTTCTGGGAGCTGCCTGCCGCCCTTGAGCTTGGGTGCTGGGGAGGGGTGGCATCACTGAGAGGAGAGGAGGAGTCAGGACTTGCAGGTGACCAGTGGAGCTGAGCATCCCCTAATGGATTTTACTACAGCTGTGTGTGTGTGTGTGTGTGTGTGTGTGTGTGTGTGATTTAGTAACTCGCCGAAATAAATCTTACGGATCCATGGAGAGTTTATTTTTTTTACTTTTAATATTCTCAATACACTAAGGGTTTTATTTCCCACTAGATCTATTAGTTTAATTTAGTAGAGGACAGACAGTATACTTAACCAAAAATTGCTTTGACATTATGGAGAATTAAGAGGCTGGGGCCAAAGGGATCAGAGTGGATCGATCTGTTTGAGATAAACTCTGTTATTTCCCCATGTGCTTTCTTCACCTTAATGGTGAGAAGGGTGATTAGCAAGTACGAGGCTGGTTAATAACGCCTGGGGGTTTGCCAGGGGGTCAGGATGCTGGCTTACCTCTTTTTTCCACACCCACTGAGGTCTCCCCCTTGGCAAGTTGTTGCTTGATGAATCCTGTGGAGAAGATGCTTTTGGGGGGTCAAAGGCACTTGGCAGACCCTCCTATCAGTCCTGCTAGTTTGGCTTCCCAATGATTGATCAGGATTCTGAAGAGGTTACACAAGACCTGGGGTGTGATGCTACAGGGCAGCTTTGTTGGGGAGGTCAAAGCCTGGGGGCAGATGCTGCCTCTGAGGACTCTTGGCTGAATCTCTTCCATGCTGAGCACCAGTGCTTGCTGTCAGAGAGCACCAGGGCCTCCAGCTCCAAGGGCTGCTGCAGGATCAGCCAACTGGTGCCTGGACAGTAGCTTTGTAAATCTCCGTGGGGTAGACTCACACCAGTGACTGTGGTCTTGTGTCCCCTGCACTTCTAGACCTTAGGAGCAGCTCAGGAAGATGGCAGCCCTACTAGAGGACAGCTCCAGACCCAGGGCCCCGACTTTTTCACCTGCTTCTATTTATGCTGGGCTCCCACCTAGAGGTCACTCACCAGACCTTCCCCTCAGGGAGCTGGGGCAAGTGGGGGCACTAAGACACACAGCATGCATGTGGACACTCCGGGACTTATCTGTAAGCCCAGAAATGGCTCTGAAGCATTCAGGGGGAAGAGAAAGAGCCCCCCAGCCCTCCTGACTGTCTTGGACTGAGTGGCTTCTGCAGTGTTAGCACGAGACCACCTCTGGCCCCACCTGGAAGCATCACCGCTGAGCTTGGGTAGCTGACCCTCGTCTCAGGCAGCCCAGTATGTCGTGCCAGCTCTGCCTGCTAACTTGGCTCTCCTGGCCAGCTGCCCCCTTCCTTCCTCTAGGCACCTTCGCCATGACTTCTTCCTTCCACCGTATGGGTCTGCCCTTGGGTTTGGTCCCCATATTCAGAGTGGCCCTCCTGGATGGCTTAACGCTCTGGTGTGGAGAAGGCCCAGCCCTGCTTTCATCTCACAGTGCAGCGCTCTCCTAGGTGCTGCGGTGGCGGAGTTGTGCTGAGAAGGGCTCTGAGGCCACATCCTGGGGCTCAGCGAGGAAGTGTGGTGATTGGCAATGTCTTCCATTGGCATAGGGGTGTGTGTGTGTGTGTGTGTGTGTGTGGAGATTTTCCTCCCCTGCAGTGGCTTCAGGGGCCTCCCCCAGATGGGCAGAGCATGTGCCCTCTTGCTGTTGGCAGTGACTCACTGAGCTTAGCTCCCTGCCTCTGCCCAGGTGGGGTTACCTGGGGAGGGATGCTCGATCTGAACCTTTCCAGTGCAGGAGCTCTGCTGTATTTGTCCTCCCGTCTGCCTAGATACCTTGCCTGGCGTGTGGCAGGTGCTCCATGAGTCCTGGGTGACAAGAAGCCCAGACAACTGCACGGCTTCTGATGTGCTCCTCTGCTCTCTCAGAGGAACCTTTGTCTTTCCTGGTCTCATCCTGATGCAGGCCGCTTCACACTGAGGCCCTACAGCACAGGGATGGACGACAGTCATCACCTTAACGCTGTCTTTAGCTTCAGAGCCTTGTTAGGTCTAGGCC
>NDGN011489852.1:0-38519 GCA_002564285.1 Tympanoctomys barrerae | reverse complement strand
AACACAAAGAAAATTCAAGAAGCCAAAAATACTGAGTATAAAGCGACAAAATAGCAAGAATCCAAAATGCAGGGCACTGCTCTAAAGAACTGAGCTTTCTAAGATCTAGGGAGCGCCAGTGTACAGCAACTGAAACTCATCTTTAACGGGGATAATGGCAGAATGCTCTGCTGGTTGTTTTGTATGTTGGAAGGAAGACTAAATATTTCGGCTGATGCCTCAGCTCTCCTAGTAATCCCAGTGTCATTTCCATGCTCTAAAGATATCAGTATACCTAGAAACCTAGCCTGGCAAGGAACTGTGCAGATACAGGTGTGTGTTCTGTATTTATGTGTGTGCACAGACAAATACACACGCTAATTACATGAGTGGACAGTCAGCCTCCTTTTCACAGTGGGGCAGAGCGCTGAGGTCACACAGCTGGGAACAAGGGACATGCCAATACCCCGGCTGTGCTCCACCACCGCCTGCCACTGAGCCCCTGCTCAGACGGCCTGTGGCCAGCCATGGCTTGGCATAGTCCTGGGCCCAAGACTAGATACACCAAACTCCAGATTAGAGGAAGCTGTTTTTTCAAGGCATATTCGGCTTTTCTTTTCATTTTCAATGTTAAAACTTAACTTATGCTGTTTTTTTGGGGGGGTTGTTTGTTTGTTTGTTTGTTTGTTTTTGTGGAACTGGGGATTGAACTCGGGACCCTGTGCTTGCCAGGCAAATGTTTATTCTACTGAGCTATGTCCCCGGGCCCTGCTCTGTTTATTTTTAAAAGGCAAAGCACATGAACTAAATCAGCATCACTAAAATGTATTTCATAAATCTGTGCTTGGACCACTAAGCCGTCCAAAGCCTTTCAAGCATCATGCTACTCAATAATATGCACCACATCCCACAGTGGATTCACTTCCTTCCCTGGGAAACACTCTGCCTGGAAATCAGGCTTTACAACAAGCTCACACCTCACCCACCAGAGCCATTCTTCTCTGGTGACCGGACAGCCCTTGTTTGTTGAGGTTTGTTCCAAAATAGCCAGGGACAGAATCACACCCAGCATGAACCCTTTTCTTCTTTACAGTTTTCTTGTGATGTCGTTCTCACCTCTCTTCGTTTTCTAATTTCCTTCTCCTCTTAACTCCCCTTCTTTCCTTTATTGTTGGTAATTTCTTTTCATCTTTATGTTTTAATCAAATGCCTGTCTTCTTTCTAGAGTATGTGTCACATCCGGGTGTCTAGAGTTCTGTTCCAAAGTTAAAGTGGCCCTGTGGAGCAGTCGGATCTCCAGGCACTTCGTCTCTAGCACATACTTGCCAGGAATGTGATTCCTAGCTCCTGTTCATTTTTCACAGATGTGTCTCCCACCAAACCACAAATATCCACACACATTATCCACGCTGTATGCATGTACCTATGCATGCATAAATGCATACCTTTCAGTCCCTCTCAGCTTGTTATAATAGGGCTTTACATGAACTTTACATTGTTTCATTTGCATGATCAAATGCACCTTTTATTACATGAGAAAAACACCAGAACAGTGATTTTCAGATAATTTTATTGAGAATTAGCTTTTTATAGAAGCTACGCAATTAGGACCCATTTATGTCTCTAGTATTAATGGACAAAAATGGCATTCGACTCATCCAAAACAGCCTCCCTTTCTATTACATATCTGATCCGTTAACAGTTGGCTTATTCTTTGGCATGATAAGATTTTTCACTTGTACCATTGAAATGTGAATAAACCATCTATCCTCAACATTTAAAACATAAAATTGTTGAAGATTTTTAAAGTAAAATGTGGCAGGCCCAAGGCTTGCTCCCCTGCAGCAGGCCAGCCGCCCCCCGTCCTTGTGCATTAATGAGGAGCAGTCGAGAATGAGGCAGTGCATTCCTCGCCAGCCTCGGCCACGGCCGTGTGTTCTCCAGATGCTCGGAGAGCCGTGGGAGATGCAGAGCATAAAGCATCCCCCTCCTGCGGGTCATCAGTGATTGCTTCTAAAATGCTCTCATGGTCTGCTTCATCCACAGCCTCCCTCTGTTACTGGAGGGCCAAACTCTAGGTGATGGCACTGGCCTAAGGTTTGTAAACTTTTCCTATCTTCTAGGAAATGCCCCAGAAGTAACCGAATTCACAGACAGAAGCAAAACACAGGCCACTACAGCTCCGACAACACGACCAGAGCGTCCACGAGGCTGATCTGAAGGAGCACGCTTCACAGTGGCTGCCTGCCATGAGCCGGGACTGCTTAGTACAGTATTGTAGAGAAGAGAGTAAGACAAGAGACCTACACATGTTGCCTTGCATTTGTGGTAATCTACACCAATGAAAACATGTACTACAGCTATATTTGATTATGTATGGATATATTTGAAATAGTATACATTGTCTTGATGTTTTTTCTGTAATGTAAATAAACTATTTATATCACACAATATAGTTTTTCTTTCCCATGTATTTGTTATATATAATAAATACTCAGTGATGAGAAAAAAATGGCATTCTTACATTTGCGGTATTTCATAACTGTAAATATAATCCATCTAGTGCAATCTGCTCAGGCACCAGTGCTTCATCTCTCTCCACGGCGTCACACGCAACCCAGTGGCTAGGCTTTGAGTGATTTCAAGATCAAGGGCAATGATGGTTACTGAAAGGAGAAAAATAATTTACTGTATCTCAAGTAAGGATAAAATATTTCAAATCTTTGAATCATCTTTATTTCATCTACTTTCTTCCCTGGTCTTCCATTTTCATCCCCAGAGCAGAAAAATCTCTGGCATACAAATTAAATCAAGAAGAGGGAAAGTGTTTTATAGCTCATAAGAGAGAGGGAAGGAAGTTACTGGCTTTTATTTGGGTAGCATCTTAGGCTCTCCCCGTTAGCTGCATATATAGCTAGGGCATCTTGAGCAAGTGCCTGTTAGTAGATCCACAGAGCACTGCATCCACATGCGTTCCATTTAAATGAGGGCACTTAACAGCTACGGGGAGCATTGAACAACAGCATTAAATGTAAAATGCCAAAAGCGTGGCGTCTCCGAAGCACGTTGCTGTGTTTAATGTTTTTTAAAAGAAGTTAGGTTGATATCCACGCGCACCATAGGTATCTTATAGCCTCTCGTGAGTACTGTTACAGGAGCCGGAGCTGAGTCAGTGGCAGTACTTCATGGAATCAGAAATGTGTTTTGAGTATATTTATATGATGAGATAACAAGGAAGAATCCTGCAGCATCTGAAGACCCTTAGTGGAAAGTCGGTGTCAAGTTGTATTGGATTTGATTATACAAATAGCTGTGATTACTTGGGGAAAAGAAACTGTATAGATTCTCAGATAGGATGAAAACAGCATCAAGTAATTGCCTTATTATCATTTATCTCTGCATAACGTTCTTTGACTCAAAGTAACTGTAAATAAAGCTCTTTTTGTCTCTTTCAAAAGACAGACTCTGAGTGGACTAAAAGAAATAACATACAAAAAATGATACAAAGCAAATCAACAGGTTCTTAATATAAAATAATGAAATATAAGTTTATGAAGTGTATTTAAGATATGTATTAACATATAAGAGGGATAAAATAGAAATTAAAGTCCTAAATAGGACTTTGAAAAGGGGCTTTCTCCTCAGTTTGAAAGCTTGAATCCACTCACATGAGCATTACCCAAGTATCCTCACCACTCAGACCCATGATGGTTCTAGAAGATGGATTTCGTTTAAACTCCTATGTAGAAATTTGATTTACTTAGCACGTGTGGCTTTGTACATAACCCTGGCATCCTTGGTAAAACAGCACTTGTGTCAAACCCTTCTTCCTCCTAAAAGAAGAGAAAAAAAAAAAATGTAACAGCAACAGAGGTGCTTGGAGTTTGAGAGAAGCAACAATTCCACCGACTTCGCTGTAAGGATGTGAAAGTCTGCTTCGTTAGGCCCTGATGCGTCGCCACATGCATATTTTTGTCAAAGATCATGAGCCCGTGTGTTGGCAAAGTCTTCATTGTACCCTGACTCAGCGCACCACCTCAGGGAGAAATGGCTTTTAAAAGTTGTGTAATGAATATTCGGTGAACAAACACAACGTGCCAAGCACTCTCCAAGGCTCTGGGTAAGAACGATGGGAACAGCCTCTCCCCTCCGAAGGACCTCACAGTCTACTACTGATAAATAATCAGCGAGCCACTGCTTGCATGTTTCTTATCGTTTGGAATTTCATTCTTGGGCAATTCTAATTTGTCAAGTAAGTCTTCCTCATACTGAGTTACAATTTCACTTTTCTGTGATTCCCCCCCCTCGTCCCCCGCAAGAAGTATATTTTTGCTGTCTAGAGCAAAGGATTCGTGCTTTCCCATTCACCCCACAAGTGTTTTCTCCTCTCGGTGGAAAGTGCTTCGTGTCCTCATCGGCTCGCCGCGCAAGAATTCCCACATCGCCCTAGTGTCCCCCTTTTGCTTCCTTGCCTGACCCTGACTCTGCTGTACCCACAGCCTTCTTCGAATGGGGAGCGCAGATGCCCAAGCCGCTAACCACGTGCGACCTGGCAGCCTCTGTCCGGTAGCAAATTGAATTGAGCACCACGGCCCCCAAATTCAGGTGCCGCTTTGACCACAGATTTTCTGCGCAATCCCAAGCAAGTCATCCGAGATCCCAGTTTCCTCCTTGCTTTATCCTGTAATGCTAAGATTCCATAGACTCAGATTTAAAAGGCACTTTATAACTGCTACCAGAAAACAACATTAATTTCTTCGGGCTTACCCCAAACATAAATTCAGAACTCTCTTTAAGCAAAACTGCTAAGACACCGTGACATTCACCCTTGCGTTCATTGTGCTCTGTCCGGTAGCAAATTGAATTGAGCACCATCTGTGTCACACATGTGCCAGATCTGTGTTAAGCTAGTAGGTGACAAAGATCAGTAAGTGTCCCTTCCTGGAACGAACTTGCTGTGACCTCATCCCTGCTTTGTGGGTATCAAAATTCTGAAGGGTGGAAACGGAGAGGCAAATAGAAAAGATAACAGAACCAATGCTACCGGTCAGTGTTGTGCCTGGGAAGCCTGAAGGATAACCTGCAGGCTGGGTAGATGCGCTGCTTCCGCTAAGATATGTAGAATGGCATCCTCGTGCTGCACCCGTTCTCTGATGCCTAAAGGTTCCGTGCTCCCCACGCACTCCCGCCACCCTCCTTCCAACAACCGGGACTAGCAAGACCTTCGGAGGGGCCTCCCTTGGCCACCAACTTCCCAGTAAGGCTTCCTTTCGCATTCTGCTAGTTCTACTACAGCATTCTCCAACTCGGTCCCTAACTGATCGTGCAGGTTGCTCTTGTCCTCAACATGGAAGCAATCGGTTGTATCCCAGAAAACTGATGGCTTCCAATTTTTTCCACTTATTGAACAAATGTTTCCTAGGAGCTGTGATGTTGCAATGAGAGGGGAAATAGTTCCGCTCTCTGGCTCACGTTGCGCAGAGGCTGTGAAGGTGGGCAGGTGGAGAGACCCTGCTGTACAACAAAAACTGGGCCATTTTAAGGGCTGTAAGACTTACAAATTGAATGAGATGATTCAGGATGCCACCATGGCTAGGAGACTGGGTACCACATTAAATGTTTAAAATATAGGCTCCTAAACAAGGCAGGTGTGGGGCTCACCCTCAGCTCTCTTTGTCAACTACTAAGTCTTGGACAGTTTGCCTCGTTTAAGATGGCGAGAAACGTACCTTCCATAGCCTAGAGCTCTGGCATGAACAAAAACAAGATGACTGGCATTTGGGCTCAAAACAGAGACATAACAAGTAAACTTCCATGATATGGAAATTATTTTATAGCGATGGGTCATATATTTCTTGTAAAAGTAAAGGATACAAGCCCTCATCAGCCAAGTGATGCTTGGCAGAATCCCCCAGTGGGGAGAGGCGACCCAGGGACCGAGCTCCTCCAAGGGGTTGGGGGGTCTCTATGCCTCCCAAGGTGAGAAAGCTTCATGCAGTTTTGAAAAAAAAATGGGAAAGGCAGAGTTAAAAAAATAAAACAACCCAGCTCCTCTAGTTACTTTCTTTTCCACAGAGGCGTCCTGGTATCGTGTCTGAACAAGAATGAAGAACATTCTTTTATTTTAAAATAGGTCTGCCCTGAAAAAGCATGCGCCATTAAGCCCTCATGTGTTTCCAAACACGGGCTGAATCAGTCAGTATCGCAGGGGCCTCCAGAACCAAACTCTTTACTTGAATGCATCCTTGAGAAGAAGTCTGCACAGACTACTGAAACGTGACAGCGATTTCTTCAAAGTCATATTGGACTCTCAGCTCCCATTTACCTTGAGATGCTGTTTTCCTGCGCCCAAGTCGGGCAGCACCTGGACAGACCACACGTCCTCAATTACAGCAGACATTTCCCTTCCTAATTAACATCTGGAGGCCAATAATGGGAGGTTTTCATTTAATTAATTGATACTTTTATACGAGGATCCACAGGAAGCTTATAAGAAAAGATAAAGGACAAAGGATGATGCAACATGATTGGTTTTCTAAGCAACACATGCACAAATTAGCACAGAACTTTGCCAGTGGCCCGGGAAGGTCTGACACGCTGCTCACACAGTCGCTTTCCAGCATCACTGTGGACAGCCGCCTGCCCTGGGGTCCACCTGGCCTGGGCATGGGCCCTTAGCTGGTATCGGTCCTCCGTAATAGTAAATGAGATGAAGGTTTATTTGTGAATCTTTACATTTTTCGTCACTTTTGACTATTTTTCCGACACCAGGTGAGGACTGAAGGAAACAATATTTTCCATTGCTTTTCCAATCCAAATTCCATCCCGGACAAGAATGTAAGCCTAAGGAGAAGCCCAGGGTCAGGTAGGACAGGGCAGGAGCCAGCCTGCCCCTCTGCTGCTGCCAACCCTGCCACATGGTCTTGCACTCGCCCTCCTGGGCCAGCCAGATGCTCCATCCATGAGGTGTGAGCCCAGAAATCATCAGAAGCTGTGGCACTCAGCGCCCACGAGTGCAAGCCCACTCTCTGGGGTGCGTTTTGAGGTTGCCCTGCACCCCACCTCCCTGTCGACTTTGAACTTGAGCACCAAGGCCTGTTCAGGAGCCCAGTATTTTTCTGAAAACCAAGTATAATAGCCAAAAGCATCACTTTGAATATCAAGTTATAATTAAAGATATCAATAGGTGACACTTGGTTCTCTAGTAAAATTGGAAAACACAGACAAACAATCATGCAAGACCAAGAGAAAAACAGCACGGTATTTGTGTAAATCATCTCAAATAATTTCCATAGATCTCTGTTCAAACTTGAACGCAGTGTAAAATTAATGAGTAAAACGAAATATAGCAAGGTCACTGAAATGAATGCACAAAGGGCTGCCTTCCAGTGTCTTTCCTGAAGCTGGCTAACAGAAAAGGAGGATGAACTGTATTGGACAAAGTTGTCCCTGGCAGCCAATGCTAAATTACCTACATTCCTTATCACATAATTTTTTTGGGGGGCGGGGTTCTTTGTCAGGGTTGGTGGCAGTATGACTTTAAGATCTTCACACTGAGCTGCATCCCAAGCCCTCTTTACATTTTTTTAAATTTTGAAACAAGGTCTCACTAATTTACTAAACTGTCCAATCTGGGCTCAAATTTGCAATCCTCCTGCCCCAGCCTCCTGAAGTGCTGGGATTACAGGATTACAGGTTCATGCCACAACACTCCATGGGGCAAGGAGCCTTCTGAGAAGAACAAAGACAAGGAGAAAACTGTGGCCAGTAGGAACATACTACTTCCTGTTAACTTGTCAGCAAAATAGAAACATCCTGAAGTTACCTCACCTCTGCACACCATCACCTGTAGATAGACAAGTGGTGTGTCACGGAGGGAGTCTCAGGATGGGAAATGACAACATAGGGGACGAGGACAGAAACAAATGAACAGGCAAGTGCTGAGGGAGGCATCTACAGCCTCGGGCGCTCTGGTGGGATGGGCGGGAAGCAAGCAGGTGGCTAAGGGAAAGGAACTGAAGAGCTGGCCTTCCCAAGCGGCCTTCTGGAGTTTGCGCACGTGGGCAGGGCCTACAGTTACCTGCACTGGCAGCCGGGAAATAAGGAGCGGGGGAGCCCCCAGCAAGGCCTGGAAGGAGCCAGCTTACAGGGCACTGGAGTTTGCAGACAGGGGACCGCCTTGGCCAGCTGGGCAGGATGAGGCCAAAGCACAGCCCCAAGATAATTTTTCAGGCCTCCTGGGAAGGAGAAGCTTATGTTTAAAATAAAGGTCTGTCGTGTGCCTATTTTCCTCCTCACCAGTCCTGACCTCAAGATTTGTAGATTAGACTCTCCACCTCAAGATATGTAGATTAGACTCTCCTCTGCAGCCGCAACCATGTCCCAGCGCAGGAGATAAGGTCCCAGTGGCCTGCCCAGCACCCCGGGCCAGCACTCCCCTGGGGCCGTGCCCCACACCTCGGGCCACTGCTGCTGGGATCTGATCTGGCTACACTTGGAAAACACAATCCCGGGACCCTCGAGCAGTCCTAAGCAGCATTAGAGAAGACAGTCTTAGAAAAGGAAGCCCGCGGGTCTCTGCTTCCGGGAGCCAAATCCGTCCGTAGTCCGCCCCCGGGATGTACCGGCCAGACCTGGCGCGCCCGCGCTGGGGAGCGTTGTGTGGGCTTGCGAAGAGGAGTAGAAAGAGACTGCTGCAGAAGCGCAGGTTACGGAAGAAGTGGGCAGGGAGCACGCTGCGACGCCTCTGCGCCTCCGCACTCGCTGGTTCTTCTGTTCTTCCCGGGCAGCCCGGGCTGAGAGGGCCGGCTTGTAATTCAGCTCCCAGACCAAGCGGCAAGGCGGGTAAGTAGCCCTCGGCGCTGCCGACGTCCCCCGAGGGCCGGGCCCGCCGCGCCAGCAGCCACATAATAGCATTATATTTCACTTTTAAATAAGATGTACATGAATGTGCACTTGCGTCCAATTACAGTAATGCATGATTTACATAAAATTAACTCTCCTGCTTAATTACAATCACGCAGGGAAGGGGAGAAAGGGCTTCCTTCACTTTGTAAACAGTAGATGCTGTGGCACTGCTGAAATAGAAGAGATGGGGCGGCGGGGGAAAGCCAGCGCGGACTCTGGACGTAGCCCTGTGTTTTGCTTCCTTCTGTCAGGGTTTTGTGTAAACCGAGGCGTGGACGTCTCTGTTTACTTAGAGCAAAGGATGCCAGTTCTTTTGAAATGTGAATCTATAACTAGGTTCTCTGTAGCAAGCGTCCGGAGTTCAGAAGCTTTATATTCTCTGTGGAGTTTATTCCTCTGGGTAAGCAACCTGCGAAGGGCAAGGGAATGAGTCTCGGGTGTGCCCGAAGCAGCAAAGAAAACCCCTTCCTGAGGGGGTCCCCAGAGCCGCTGTGAGGACAGGATAAAAGGCCGCCTCCTCCCTCATCCTACATCTGTTGCCTCTCTGCAGACTCCCTTTTGCCACAAACATGAGCAAGAGATTAAAAGCAAAGTGCCCTGAAGCCCACACCAAGAAGTGTGTTTGTGTATGTCTGTGTGTGTGTCTGTGTATGTGTTTGTGTGTGACTCTGTGTGTGCATGTGTCTGTGTGTCTGTTTGTGTGTCTGTGTGTGTGACTGTGTGTGTCTGTTTGTGTGTCTGTGTATGTGACTTTGTGTCTGTTTGTGTGTCTGTGTGTGACTGCGTGTCTGTGTGTGTCTGTGTGTGTCTGTGTGTTTGTGTGTGACTGTGTGTGCATGCGTGTGTGTGTGTGTGTGTGTGTCCTCCATCGCTGGCGCCAGACAGAGTCTCGGTGCAGAGCTGCACTTGGCGAAATTCACTGAGCTGACATAATAAGGAAATGATTGAAGGCAACAGGGACTGCAATCTCATCCTATCTGTTCTGGGGGAGCCGGCAGATGCGCTCAGGCAAGTTGTACAGAAAGCCCTCCAGGACGGGACTCCAGCTCACCACAAAAGCTGCAAATTTCACTTTGGCAGATCATCGACCCTCCCTTCACCCGACTCACAGAAGAGCTGGATTCTAGAAGAAAAGAAAAGATTTTGAAGGAGAAAAGGAGAGATAAGATAACCTGTAAGCGCCCAGGAAATGCAAGAACCTGCAAGATCTACTCTGAAAAGGTTGCGTTCTGAGCAAATGAGCCTACGTTGAAATTAGTCAAATGGGATCTTATTTTCATAAAACTGAAAACCAGACAAACATATCTCTTTGTTTTTTTGTTTTTTTGTTTGTTTGTTTTTCTTTATGGATGGGCCTACAGGGTGTTCAGGGTCTCACTACTAGATCGGACTCCAAGTGATCCACCTATTTACAGCCTCTCAAGAGCTGGGAATATAGGTGCGCCTCACCACGCCCAGTCTTAATTGCCATCGCACCATGCCCTGGGGGCAGGACTGGCACAGTAGACCCACCTCACCCCAGCCCCTGCCCCCAGCCCCTGCCCCTGCCCCTGTTTGCAGGCTCTTTAATCTGCTGAGCTATTTGGCAGCCCCCCAGAGAAGCATATCTCTAACCCAACACGGGTGTTCCATTTCCTTAAAATTACTTGTAAACATTATTCCTAATAAACCAGAGACCTAGAGAGACCAAGAACTTTCATAAAAGAAGCATTAGCCAAAAGTCGCAAACTAAGAATTACATTTAACATGAGGAATCATGGTGTGTTTTATAAATTTATTTTGTAATTTACATTTTGCAGTTGATCCTTCCCTTAAATATCAGATGGAAAGACCTACACATGTCTTGGAACTCTGAAGACCTCTGTAAGGGACTTCTTTCCCAAGATTCCTTTGGGGATGCCGGAGACAGTGCGAGGCACTGCAGGAGCCTGAGGGGTGCACAGTGGTGTTTCCTCCCTTCTCTGCACCATTGAAAATTTCTCCCAAGTCGAAGTCAAATTGCAAGGATGAAATTGTTCGGTTTTGTCTCTGTGCTTTGTCCCTTTCACACCAGCGCCTTTGTGTTCGCCCAGGTGGCCCTCACTGGTGCTGGCCACGGATGCTTTCCTCGTGCCTGGTGCTGAGACGCCCTCGTCCTTTTTAATTTGCCCTCTCTGCAACCTCCGTTAAGTTGTGCCTCACAGTACTGGGCAAGCTTAAGCCTGAAAGGACAAAATCAAGGCTCTTTCCTTTCCAATGAGGCCTTCACCAGGCCAGAAAGGGAAGGAATGAAACTGTCCTTAAAGTCCTGAGATTGTCTTTCTGGCTATACTTGAGAATTTTAGAAATTGATTTATGGATTACTGATTGGGATAATGTATGATATACAAAACATTACAATATATGGTTTCTTACCCTTCACAAGATAGACATGGTTTGGGGTATGATATGAATATTATTTCACTTGGGCTGAGTGTCTAAGATATAACTATACCAATTTTATGGTGAGGTAACACAAAGCAATTGGCAGGGTTACAAATGACTTGCCTGCCGTCATAAAACTAGGACAAGCCATTGCCAAGATTTGAATCCAGATCAAACCGAAATTCCATGCAGCTCCACAGTGTGACGTTGTTTGCAATAGTTTCTATTTTATGCTCATGTGTGAGAACCCGTACATCTTTCAAAGTTACCAGACAGTGTTCATTCTGATGTTCTCCCCACTATTCCAATTATTGTCACATTTTACTGTGGAAACTATCCTGAGAGACTTTAAGTGCCACCCCACAACACCCGTTTCAAGGTTCAACGCTGCTGTCTCCTGGCTTCTACCCTTCTCCCTTTTCTTCTTCTCTTCATTTTAGTGAACTCAGGTACCCGTATGGTTCTTCCTATGCCTACGTGTAGGTGCCGAGGAACGGAGCGAATGAGACCACTCTAGACTGCTCTCAGACGTGTTTGCTTTTCTCCCTCTTCTCCATCTCCACCCCAAGACATGTGAGGCTTCATAAGCTTGAGAAGTTTGTCTTGCTGATCTGATCCCAGTGCTTAGAACAGTTCTTAGTACTTGGTAGGTGTTCCATTTGAATGAATGAATGAATGAATGAATGAATGAATGAAATTGGAGTCATCTCTGAGCTTGTTCAGTGCAACTCAGGAACATAAATATACTAGTATAGCATAAGTCAGCAAAAATAGACTAAGACCTGTCATTTACAGGTCCGAGACTCTAAAAGAACCTACAAAGTATAAGCTCGCTGTATGGAGATTCCTGGAGGAGCCTTTTTCCCTTTCTTTTTTCTGGTCTTACATAAGGCTAGCTTCCAGGCAGCACCCTGGTGGGACACAGGGTGGTATGGAGCAGGTGTGCCATAAGTGATAGCGATTACAACCTGTCAGCAGCCCCCCAGCTGGGATTGTTAGCTCACTGTTAGGAGCGTTCTCAAGGACATTCACTTGCATAAAGCTTTAGGAACATCCAATGCTTTCTGCAACCCACCAAGCTTTTTAACTTATGGTAAGACTGACACTTGTTGGGGGCATTTTATCTTGCAATCAATTTAATTAGGAGCTGTCAGATTAAAATGATTAGTTGCTTTTAAAGGCACTTGAACTCTAAGATCCATTTATAAAAACCATTCTCTTTCCGTGCCTGTTCTCCTGTCGTTCCAGGATCTATCACCCCACAGCGAGAGGAGACAAAGTAGTGTAACCACCTTGATTGCCAGCACAAGGCCTCATAAAGCTCATTTAGGGAAAGAGGTGCTTGCTAGGTCATTGCTGGTGTCTTCCGATGTCGCACAGACACCTTTGAGCAGTCAAGATTGTCAAGCTTTAAATATGTCCTTGTTTTATTTCTTATTAATATAACTTTTTTCTGACCTTTGTTCAAAGAAAAAAACTTTGCAAGTGGCTCTGCATGTCGGAGAGATCAGGAAGGCCAAAAAGGTGAACTGAGATGTAGGGAAAAACTCAAACGTAAATAATGCTGGCAGGAACAAAGGCACCCAGGGTGCCTAGTCCTGTTTCATTTGTTCAAGACGTGAGCTCAAGTCGGTCATTAGCCATTCATATGAAGGGACACAAGTGAAAAAGAAAACTGTTAGCTCTCTAGGATCGGTACAAAGCTGCTGAGGTAGAAACTGTAAAATGAACCTTTCCTTCCATGAGGTCAGCCATAAATGAAAGCGATGCATGCAGAATAAATTACCACCGGCAACGATGAGCAGAGAGCCCTCGGTGTGGCGGAAGGCAGGCAGCTCTGGATTTGACTGGCCAAGTTTCCAGTGCCATATGGAGGAGTTGAGGGGGCAGAGGAGGAAAAGCTATTGAAAATGACCTATGTTCCCACACTGCAAACCCTGCCTGTTTCAAAATTGCAAATGAAAAGAGTCCCTTAGCTAATGGTTAACACAAATGGTTAGTAGATAGCCTTAGCTATGCTAGCAAAAGAAATCTAAATGATGCTTCAGGAGACCAACTCTTTTTAATCCCATGTATTACTGTTACATGTTTGTACATTTATTATTAAAATTTGATTACTTTTTCCCTTTTTGGTATAAGAAAAGTAAGCAGGAAGTTCTGGTGATGTTTAATTGTGTTGTGTTTTTACTTGAATTGAATCCATTCAATCCTGGATCCAATGAAATATCCCAGAAAGAGATTTTGGGAACATAATTATATTAGAACAGTCTTGACTAGCTGTAAAGGATGTAGGAAAACCAGGTAGAATGTTATCCATGTGTTTTTTGAATTTCTGAGTAGATACTGGTTAGAAAAAATAAATTGTAAGAAGCCAGAAGCCATTCCACCTGTAAGTAATGTTCACCAGTTGCTGGTTCTTTTTGTTGTTATATAATAGCACTATAGTTTTCCAGCGGAACACACATCTCAGAATAAATACTTTCTAATTGATTGGGGAATTCTGAAGTTTAGCATGCCCATGAGTTTTGCATTCTTGGAACCAGTTTCATTCCATTTTGTTTGTGTTATGGCCCATGCGTAGATCCCCCACCACCACCACCACCAAAGCCTCCTGCAGTCATAAGTGGGGCTTTTCATGGTGTGTGATGCTGGGATCCAGGCTGTGCAACTATTAAATTAGTCCACTGATTGGATTGGTATAGTTCTGGGGGTGGACAGTGGAAAGGCCCTCCCTGGGCAGAACATAAGAGACACTGAGACAGCTGTTGTCACTGCCTGCTGCTTGCTGCTTTTCTGCCTTCTGCATGCCATGAACTGTTTCTGTCTTCCACCCCACCCCACCTCAGAGCCAGCTGGCAAGGGACTGAAACCTCTACAAAATACAAGCTAAACAAAGCTTTCCTCCCTTAACTTTGGTGTCTGCTATTTTGCCTCAGCAATGAGAGAAGTCACTAAGACAGTTTGTGATGCTGAGGATCAAAGCCAGAGGCCTGTGCCTGCTGGGTAAGTGCTCTACCAAGCAGCCCCAGCCCCAGCCTTGTATCACTCTTGGGACTTGGGTTGGAGGAGACCAGGGGAGTGGAGGGCGATGACTCAAGTCTGAGCGCAAACGCCACAGCAAGGTGACCATTGTGTACCCTTTGAAGAGGCCTGTCTGGGCACGGAGATGGCCAAGATGGCTGCAGCACACTGGTGTTCTGGCATTGGAGAAGAATGCTGCGTGAGGCACAGTCTACCCACTTGCACTGTACTGCAGAATCAGTTGCCAACCCTAATGACTTTTTAAGGTGTAGGAGAAGAGAGAGAGCCAATGACCCATACAATAATAGCAAAAGCTCGTTTACTAGGAAAGTGGTAGAGAAAGCATATTGCTTAGATTTTTCGGATAGTGTTTACATTTCCTGGGAGAATTGTCCACGCTGTGGGTTGCTCTAGACGTGCATGCATCAGACAATCAAACTCTAGGTTAGACTCTGAGTCTAAGAAGCCATAAATAGTACACAGCTTTTCAAGCGAAGACTGCCCGCTGCCCTATGTCTCATTAAAGGTCCTACGATCAGCAGGACTAGACTTGCTCACCATCCTGATGTACATTTGAAAGAAAAGAAAAGAAGAGCTCTCCCTAAGGAATCCCTTTACAAAACCATTTATAGTGCTTTCACAGTCTTACTTAAGGTAGGGATGGAAACCATTTTCCCTGACTTACAAATGTCTTTATTTTATGAAATGTTCAGATGTCATAACTTAACTTGAAAAGACTCCTCCATCACCATCCACTCAAGATTAAAAATGGCAACCATGTTGCTCAGCCACGTCAATAAAACACAACACTGCGGAAGGTTTCTGATGATCTTATGACTGTATCTGTGTATGTTTGTGTCTTTGACCACTAAGGCACTATAATTATTAAAATGCTCAGTTGGTTTAAATTATTAAAAGTGCCTCTTGAAGATAACTTCCAAAAGTGAAACACTCCCCAAGCTGAAGAATTATTCAGCCCTTTTAAAAAATTAAAACAACAAAGGAAGTTCAACATGAAAATTCAATAGGAACAAATACAAAAATTCAAGAAGGTTATGTCAAATTTAACTTTCCTATCGTTATTAATTTAATTTCTAGTCATTATGATAATGCCAAGCATTTAGAATACATTTGGTGTTTATGTAGATGGAATTACTCCTCAAAATTACAATTCTGAATTAATATGCTATTAAAAATGTCACTAGAAAGTGCTTTTATTATTCTGCCAGTGAAATAACCATTCCCTATTTCTTTTTATAAATGAAATTTCAGCATTTTTAAACCTTCCTTCGATTTTGAAAACTGTAGTGTTTCTGTTTAAGAATTCTCCTTATGCTACATTAGTGCCATGTTCTTTGACAGCATAAAAAATATGCAAATATAGCCTTTTCAATGGTGATTTTTCATTTTGTTACTGTCATTTAACTAAAAAACAACTGATGATGTTTCAACTTATCACTTACAACAGTGAAGCTACTGAATTGATATTTATGTTCAGAACAGATGACACGGAAACAAATATGTTTAAAATACCATCTGCATCATGTTGCTTTCTCCCAGAAAGGCGCAATAGAGTTGTTGATGTTCAACCTTGGAGGGAAAGGAGGGCACATCGCCACCTCATTCACGGGTGGCTTGAGGGGGGTCAGGGCAGTGTTGGAGAGGTGAAACCAGCCACTTCCTAGGATTCTTTCTGTTCTGGCTCCCAGAGTTCTCCCCCGGCTTTGGAATCCCCATCTCCCTGACCGCCTACCTGGCTACCTACCTTGTGGTCCATCTCTTCTTGTAACCTCTACTCGGGATTACACAGATTTGCCATCTGTTGCTAAGTTGCCAACCTGGTGCTTAGGAAACCCCAGAGTCCTCGATACTGAATTACATGGGAGTGGCACCTATTGTGGCTATTGGAACCAAGGGAGGCAGGCAGCTGGGTGGGAGGAAAATTGGATGACGGTCTCTCTAGAGCAAATAGGCTTTGCTAGCAAGACTGGCTCTAGAGCTGGTGCCGACAGCTGAGCTTGGGAGTTGCTCAAAGACACACTGTCGAATGCTTGCCACCACTCCACAATGACTGGAAGATGAAGAGGAGCTCTCCTGTGAGGGGTCAGTGGACGCAGCATTGCAGGAAGTGAGATCTTTCTTGTAGCGTGACCCACATAAATGACGCTGTGGAATTCAACAAACTCCAGTTTGCCTGAATTCCCTCATGCTAAGATATATAGCTTCAATGGCTGTTGGCACAAGACTGGGATTTCATCTTGAAACTCACACACACACACACACACACACACACACACACACGTTCTCACCCACTTTATCAACACGCATCGATCCCATTAGCAAGCAATGACAATTATGAGAAGAGTGGCTTGAGCTCCTGCTCCCTGACCGAGCAGGGCTAAGTGTTCCTGCACTAGGCTGAGGCACTCCCACTTCCCCCGGGGCTCCTCTCTATGCGACCTCGCCCTGCTCTGCGCCCTCTCCTCTGTCCCCTGGAGACTGGCTGCTCTCTTTAGGACCCCTGCCTTAGGCTTCTGGAGAAGCGCAACTTACACGCGATTCACTGTGAGTAGCTTAGTAAACGGGGGAGAAATGAGGCGGAGGCATTTTTCCTTTCCTATCCTGTGAAAGCAAGTGGGCTTTTTCTTCTTCCTGTCAAAAATCCCAGTTGGCACCCGTTTCCTACCTTTTGCTCCTCAGGTCTATGGACAGGAACTGTTCTATGCCACTGTCTGTTGTTCTTTCCCTTTACCCTGCCTATGTGTTTGCAAATATCCCCTTTATTAAACCCTTTTTAATGTTCCTTCCATTCCTTGAGGTTGATTTCCTCTTGTAGATGAGGAAACTGCAACTTAAAAATGATTTAGAACTTGCCTCAGGTTGTCGATCTCATAAATGTGATAGCCAAAGTACAATGCCATTTTCTCTAGCTCTGAGCCCAGGATTTCCAAGATAATCAATTCTAATCTCATAGCATTTATTGTATTAGTCTCTTATCCTTGTCATTATAAAACCCAAACTCTCTCTCTCTCTCTCTCAAGACTACTGCAACTCTATCACATCATGCAAGATTTACTTCATTTTATGCAACAGCAAACAATTCAGGTTTTGCCTGCGTTGGTGGTATAGTGGCGACCATAGCTGCCTTCCAAACAATTCAAGTTTCACACAGAACAGAAAGAAAAGGAATCAAAAGTTGCAGGAGACAGTCTCAAGTAGCCCCATGAAAAGTTCCTTGTGTAACGCAAGGAATTGAGGCCTTCTGAGACCACTTGTGTGAGCCTGGAGGTGGGACTTCTCCCCTCACCCCCCACCCCCGGTCCACAAGGGGCTGCAGTCCTCCCTGGGACCTTGATGGCCACTTGTGAGAAACAGTGGGCCTGAACCTCCCAGCGAAGGGGCTGCCAGAAATTATGGATGGATAAAAGCTTGCTGTCTACAGCTACTAAGTTTGGGATCATGTGATAGGCAGTGATAGTTAATTTACATAGATTCTGATTCTGAAAATGGTTCTAGAGGAGCACAGTTGGAGGCATGCGCTCTTGGAATAGGTTCCAGCTCTGTGAGTCACGTGGGAAAATCGGAGCGAGGGAATGGAGCAGCAGCCACTCTGGTTATCCATGGAGGGACACTGCGCACGGCCGGCAACTGTCCCCCCACCTCCCCTTGAGCTGCTCCAATTCCTGGGCCCCTTGTGTGCTTAGTTCATAGCCTTACAGAAAGCATTTGGCCAGATCTTGCATTTGTAGTAAGGTCAGACATCTTGAATTTCAGAAATTCAAGATCATGTGTAAAAAACAGCCCCGGAAAGACAGGACCCACAAGAATCAGCGGCAGGCGTGAGCCGGCCTTCCCTTTCTAGCTCTCCTATAACCTAGATGCAGCTTCCTTTTCTGCTCTCCTAGCCCCCAAGCTCATGTTTTGAGAGATAATCTGATTAGTGGGGCTTGACTAAGCCGGCCTGCCCTGCAGCAGTGAGGGTTTGCAAGCTTCGTGTGGTAAGGAGCACATGTAGGTTCCTAGGAAAAGACCAGACTCT
Organism: Tympanoctomys barrerae; assembly: GCA_002564285.1. Taxonomy (NCBI): domain Eukaryota; kingdom Metazoa; phylum Chordata; class Mammalia; order Rodentia; family Octodontidae; genus Tympanoctomys; species Tympanoctomys barrerae. The sequence goes on along the minus strand of NDGN011489852.1, from coordinate 20,170 downwards.
GGAGCCCAGTGAGGCACGGTTGCCTACCCAGTGGGCTTCCTGCTTCGCTCTTTTTCCTCCCATTTGTTCTCATCAGGATCAAGACTTCCTGCCCAGCACTTGCTATCTCGTTCATCTCACTGGAAGGAGAACTTCAAATCCTAGGCACAGACAAAGGCTTTCTGCCCTGCATGGCACTAGCATGGGAAATGATAGCAAGAATTGACAGGTAGGATTACGTGAAATTAAATTAGCAGTGTGCAAAGACAGACTGCAGAACGAGAGAGACTCTTCGCCAGCTAATCTTCCAGTAGAATATTAATATCTAGACTATATAAAGGACTCAAAAACTTAACACCAGAGTAAAAGTAACCCAGTCAATAAGTGAGAAAATGAATTAAACAGATACTTCTCACACAAAGAAATACAAATATACAATAAGTGTATTAACATGTTCAACAGCTTTATCCATTTAGTAAATGCAAATCAAAACTACGCTGAGATCCTAACTCACCTCAGTCAGAATGATTATAATTAAGAATTTTTTTTAAATGCTCACTAGAAATTTGGGGGAAAAGGGCATTACTCATTGTTAGTGGGAATGTAAATAGTCACAGTATAGTCACAGTGGGAACCAGTGTGGAGGTTCCTCAAGGCAGTACAAACACCACTTCACCCGGCTCTACCTCCACCTGGTCATTTTTCAAAGAAATGAAGGCAGCATGTGATAGAGATTTCTGTGCATCCGCATTTACGGCTGCACAATTCACAGTAGCAAGGCTGCAGGAGCAGCCCGCAGCCCGTCTGCAGATGGCTGGAGAAATGAAATCTATATGCATACGTTTAAGGCATAAAGAAGAATGAAAGCATGTCTTTTTCCAAAAAATGGGTGGAACATGTTAGGGGAAATAAACCAGACTGTGCGGTGCACACACCTGTACTCCCAGCACACGGGAGGCTGAGGCAGGAGGATCACTGCAAGTTCAAGGCCAGCCTGGGCTGCAAAGCAAGATATTGTCTCAAAAATAAAAATAAAAAAAAGGTCTCAGAAATTCAATGTCACGTTTTCTCTTACTATTGACCAGAGAGGGCGGGAGGATAAAAGAAGGGAATAAGGAAGGACAAGGAAGGGTACAAATGATCAAAGTATGTTAAATACATACACAAATGGGCCAAAACAAAATTCACTACTCTTTCTAATATGGCTAAATCTTTTTAGACTTTGAAGTTATAATAACTCATCAATGTGATCTGCTTTCCACATCTAATATACATAAGCCAATTTCATAGCCCATAGAGTTACATTTGCACATGATTTATAACAGTTATCAATTTGATCTTTTACTATGATGATTGCTTACGGGTTTCAAAGTCGAACTAAGCTTCAAACCATGTGGTATGGTGTCTCATTTTCTTGAGGGACACTCACTGTCACCATACTCCGGTCAGGGGTCCGTTGGTAGAAAAGTTAATTGGAGACGCTTTCTGATATTAAAAACAGAGTAGAGCTTTCCTTTGTAGATGTGTTTTCATCTTTTTACTGTCAGTAAAGTTCGGTCACTCAGTGAGCACCTGCAGATAAACAGTTCCAGCAGGCTTATAATGTGCATGGCCCAGGGAGGTCCAGGGCAGCCGGAGCAGCGAGGAGTCTCACCCATGTCCGAGAAGGCACCGACGCGTATGAAGTTGTGCAAGAAGAATGCTCACCATGGTCGTGTCCTGCACACTAGAGAAATGTCTCATAAGAATTTTAAATTCTAAAAAGAGACATGGCAACTATCATAGCGGAACTGGTTTTTGTGGGCATGAAAAGCAACTGAGAAACTTGTTTTGTAAAAGTCTTAGTTCCATAAATTTGGATTCAGTTGATTCGGGGTAGGCCTGGGAATTTAAATATTTAATAAGAACCTACAGATAACTGGTAAAAAAAAAAAAAAAAAAAAAAAAAAGTCTCCTTGTCCACAACCTAAGAAGTTCAAGCAATCCAAGAAAAACTGAGCCAGTCAGTTCTTGACTGAGTAGACACACAGTCCCCTAATGCTCAAGAACCCAAGCACATTATCAGGCTGGTCAGCAGACCACACCGGTGGCTTCTGACCTCAAGGCCCATGTTGAATAAAGAGGAGCGTTCGCCAGCAGATGAGACCAGCAAAGAAGCCTCAGGAGGAGGAAAGGTCAGCGTGAGCACCCGCGTCCTTCAGCCTGGGTCTCCATTCGGCTTCTTGATAAGGCACAGCAAGCGTGTGGAGAGTAGAGGAGAAGGGTTCTAAGTATTAATATGGGAGAAGGAAAGATCATGCCATTTAAGAATGAGTTGCTGTTTAAAATGTGTGAAAACTCATCTCATAGCAGCACCTTTTATTGATACCAAGTTCACAGACAGTTGCTTTAAGAATGATGTTATCAAACAATTTGCCAGAGACCTGCAGCCCTGCTGCCTCCAATCTGCATCAGCACAATTTAACCTTCACGGTGTTATCAGCAGAAGTGTTAATGTGAGATGCTGAGATTGGCATGCACTGCCTCCTTCCTTGGTCCTTCTGCAGCCACCAGAACCAGGTGCTCAAAATTAAATTTAAAAATTTAAAATTCCACGGAGCATAGCCAGCCTGCCTGTTATACCCAGCATGCTTTGTAGGGGAGGCACAAAGCATGCTGGGTATTGCGGACAGAGGATGCTAAAATGGATCTGATTTCACTGAATGATAGATGCACATCCACCTGACCAAGGGGAAAGGGAAAGGCAGGGCTCCTGGAGAAGCCTGGAGACAACACAGGGAACTGGTCATCAGCCAGGTGTGAACATGGGCTCCAAAAGGAGGAAACAGGTGCTGATGAACTCGTCCACCTAAGACTAAAGGAAGAATGGTAGCCGTTGTAGCCAGAAGGTCCAAGGGAATCGAAAAGATGTCAAGACAAAAAAAAAGCCATCTTTCCAGAGACCAGCAGAAATGCAATGTTTAATTTGTTCCATCTCCTTTTTCTCTTCTGAATTTCTTATACATTTCTTTCTATTTTACTTTGTTCTTCCAACTTTATGCGAATATGTCTAGTAACATGAATAACTGGTTGGAAGGCAACACTATGTATTGCAACAAATACTGTGGAGTTCATATTACTTTGTTAAGTGAAATTCTGTATCACTTGTAATTTTTTCAGTTTTAATTCTAATTTATATTCTCTTTAAAAGAACAAAAGAATTTAAAACACTTAAAAAAAAAAAAAAAAAGAAAGAAAGAAAGTTGGCCAGATAGCTCAGCGGACTAAAGCACCTGCTTAGGCAGACACAGAGACCAGGCTTATAGGGTTCAATCACCAGCATGCCATGCTGGCCCCACCCCTGGGGCATGCTGGAATGGCTATTGAGACTGGGCATGGCGGCCTGCCCCTGTAATCCCAATGCTTGGGAGGCTGAGAACAGGAGAATCACTAACGCCCGACCTGTGCAGTGAGACCCTGTAGACCCTATACTAAATACATTAAAAAAGAAAGAAAAAAAAAACATTTAAAAAAGAAAGCCCTCTACACAACTCAGCTATTAGTATTCAGGAATCAGGGCAAGAGAGTCTCATAGTCTTTCTCTGGCCTTGGCAGTGTTTCCCAAGCAGAGTTCTCTGCGTTGCTGACCTTATGACTCACCCACTGCACGGTTTCAAAGGCAGATTCTCTGACTTCACCAAGAAGTGCTGAATGAACCCCTCAGGACGGCGCCGCACTCCCAGGCTGCTCTGGGTTCGTGCATTAAATCTGGAGCCCCGCTGGGTAAATGGCTCTTCTGGTGTATTTCATCCAGCTCTCCTCCCCCATCCTCCTATCTCATTTAAAGCAATTAGATCCTAGCATCTTCATCTCAGTGCCTTCATCTATTTTCCTTGAAAACTCTTATTGGATCTGGCAGAGAGTGGTGGTTCTCATGGGACAACAGACTGCTCACTAAATGACTTTTATAGACCTCAAGTTACAGGACGATACATTATAGGCCCATGGCGGCCTGAGGTCTAGGAAGGAGACACCCGAGAAAATGCTACAGAGCACAACTTTTTACCAGAGTAACAAGATGTTGCTGTATTTGTCTGTCGGGTTAATGTCTCAGCTTTACCCCAAACAACTCCACGCTGCTGCATCAGAATAGCCGCAAGAGTCCGCATCAGGGCAGCAAGGGGGCCGGGGCAGGAAGGAATCAGGTCAGCTCTGCTGACCTGCTGAGAAATGTTGGTCTGTCTAGTCAAAATCATGTCTGGAAAACAATATAAAAGACTGCAAAGAGCATCTCAGTGTTACTTTCTGTGATTCGAATCGGAAATGAGACCTATCGCCTCAGAGGTGACAAGCGCTATTTACTATCTATACGCAGCTCATCTCATAGAGGACAGGAACAAATCAGTACACGATGGCCAAATACGTTGTGGAAGAAGGATGAGAATTAGTAACCGTAGTTTTCCTACGAGGCGTTGTGTAAAGTGATGATGAAATTTCCAAATCACACATTCGCGTTTCCAACTCATACCCACAGAGCCCTGAGCGAGGCCCGTTTCTGGGAAGCCCGTGAAGCCCTACTTCTCGTCTTCTGCGCCTATCCATACACATATGGCCCTCGAATCGTGCCCTGGCATAAGCAGAGCTGTTCTCATAGATTCCTACAGAGAAGACTTGTACTTGTAGCTCAGAAGTGTGGAGGATCGTGAGCACTTCGACACTGAAGCAACCTGTGAGTCTTACAATCCTGTCATTCTTTAAGGGGCTCCTATTAAGTCTTAAATGCGTCAGATATTAAAAGGGTATATTAATGTTATTAGAGACTTGGGATGAAATGCCATGCCTTGCAGGGTGTCTTTGCACTTAATGGAAACATTTTCATCACATTCTGAGTCTATTATGCCAGATCTTCATTTCATAAGTTGTGAGATAATCTTATTTTAATTAGAGGAGACACACCAAGTATATTAGAGTAATACAGTTAAATATATTCATCAACCTTCTCCCTGTCAGTTCAGATATCTCCTTCAGAGTTTGGTACTCTGACGTGCTGTCACGGGGTAAGTAACGTGATGTGTGCAGGTTCTGAGTTGCTTCTCGAGCTATAAATGACTGAATGACTGTTTTCCAAGGAGGACCTCAAAAGACTCGTACTGACCAATACGGTATGTGATGTCAAATGTACTTGAGGCTGGCTGCTTCACAGTGACATGTTCTCCAAGTGGAAGGTACATGAGGGGTTTCCAAGGTTTAACATAGAAGGTATACTCACAAAAAATGTATATAATATCTCACTGATAATTTGTGCTTTAATTTCATATTGAAATAACAACATCTAGACTGACTTAAATGAAACCATATTGTTAAAATTAATTTCACTGGCGTTTGCTTTTTACTGTTTTAAATATGGTAACCAGAGGGTGCTAGATTTCGTATACTAGACATGTGACATTTCTACTGAGCATAGCTACTCGGTGTCATCTCCCCAATATATAAGAAAACATTTAATTGGCTGTGCTGTAAGCAGCAAACTTAAACCACGAAATGATAACTTACAACCGGTTCCTTCTAAAATCATAGTTACCTTTCCTCACTGTCCCATGAGCTAAATGAAAGAATGGGAAATCCAGTCCTAGCAGCAGCCCACTGGGCAGGTCTGCAGAGCAAGAGGACGTGGGTGGAGCCAAAGGAGGCATGAATGTGTGGCTCTCAGCAGCAACCTGAGAAACAAAGCCAGAAATGTTATATTGGAGACCAATCTTGCATAGCAACGCTCTCATAGTCCAGACCCTCAAGAGGGACAAGGAAAGCCTTAGATTCTAGCTTGTGACTCTAAACACCTTGGGGCTGGGGAAATAGCTCAGCAGCATAAGCACCTGACTGGCAGGCGTGAGGACCCAGCACCATGTTCCCTGCCCTGGACCTAGGTGTGGTGATGCATGCCTGTAATCCCAGCATTGGAGAGGTTGCAAGAAGGGGATCGCTAAGAGTCTGAACTGTGTAACAAGACCCTGTATCAACATAAATAAACAAATGGAAATAAATAAATGAACACACCTTGTTGCAAGGCCCAGGAAAAATGGGAGCACCAACCAAAACAAAGAACACTTAAACAAAAGATATTAGCAAACATTGATGGTGTATAAAGACCACATAGTTGTTTGAATGTGAAAGTTGCTACCACCAAAGAAAGGAGTGTACAGCAGGTCAGAGCCAAATAAAGAATGAATGGGACATGATGGAATCGAAGGAGAACTCACGAAGGTCTCCAGAGTAGGAACACAAGCCTCTAACGTAGCAAAGTCAGGGAGCCAGCTAGAAAAGCGCAGGTCACCGGGGCCAGAAAGGGGATGGTGGAATCAATGATGCACTTTGGTCTTTACTAGAGAAGACTTGGGCAAGAGATTCACTTCCAACCTGCTTTAAAGCAGACAGGTCAAACGTGTTAGAACACAAGGCAAAAAAGGATTTTCCTACAGTTAGCTCACAAATGAAACGTAAATAAAATGGCACCCACTCCAGACTTCAGAAGGAACTCAAGGGTGAAATAAGGGACTGCTGGCCACAGGTGTAACCTACAGTTGTTTTCCACCACTGTGGGGCAGGAGTGGTAGGCAACTGCGACTCCCACGCCTAAGGGCTCATGGAAGATTCCAGAAACAAACCATTCTTTTTCTTTTTTAATGAATGGGAGGCCATTTTAATTTTTTTTCTAATTTAAGTGAAATTTATTTTAACCAACACAAAAACAGAAAAGTAAGGCCAGCCTATAGCTCAGTAAACCAAAGCACCTGCTTAGGCAGAGCATAGCGGACAGGGTTTGATATCCGGTGTGCCGTGCTGGCCCCACCCCTGGGGTGCACTGAGAGGGTGATTGAGATTGGGCATGGTGCTGTGCATGTAATGTCATTGCTTGGGAGGCTGAAAACAGGAGAATCAATATGAGTCCAATCTACGTAGTGAGACCCTGTAGACCCTGTATCTCCTGTACTAAATGCAAAAAAAGAAAAAATTAAAGTATACATATTGAGGGGCTACCATGTAGCTTGTGGATATATATATATATATATATATATATATATATAACACATTCACATGCACACACCCACAGTACTACCTTCTCTAGCATTTATCATTTATAATTTATCATTTCTTTATGACGAAAATATCCCCAATCCTTCCTTCTATATAGAGACATTACATTAACTGCAGTACACAACTGTGCAATAGCGAATGACAGCTTCATCGTCGGCACCCTTGACTAACCTTTGCCCAGCCATGCCCAGCCCTAGTGACCACCGTCCTACGAGCACCTTCTATGACATCACCTGGGCCCAGTCCACAGAAGAATGAAATCAGATGGTGCTTGTCATTCCATTCCTGGCTTATTTTACTTAATGTAATGAGCTCTGTTTCCATCCGCGGCGATGTGAATGACAGGGTGATTCACCATAATCAAGTGGGATTCATCCCAGGCACGTAATCAATAAACTAGACATGGCATATACAATTCAATAAACAAGACATTACACTTCAGTAGACTGGACAAAAACCATGTACGACCCAAGTGCCCTAGTACACCCTCTAGCTCAGCACTCAGGAGACTGAGGCAGGAGAACTGCAAGTTTGAGGCCAGCTTGGGCTACATAGAAGACCAGGAGTGAGGGAGAAGGGTGGGGAGAGCCCTAATCCACAGATGCAGCAAGGGCTTCTGATAAAATTCAGCCCTTTATGATAAAAGCATTAAGCAAGTGAGGCACATAAGGCCCATACCTTAAACACAAGATGGAATAAGACAGCCACTAACATAATAATAAATAAAGAAAAGCCAAAAATGTTCTAAGATCTAGAAAAAGACAAAGATGCACACTTTATTATACATGCATAGTACTAAAATGTTAGCAGAGCTGACAATCACAAAAAAGAAGCAAAGGTCAACAGAACTGGCGGGCAAAGGAAGGCAAACTACCACTGTTGGGAGGCAATACTCTTCTCTTGTACATGGAAGCCACAAAAGCCAAAATCTCTCCATTAAAGGGAATCTTTTAGAACTAATAAATGGATTGAACTAAGTTTCAAGATACAAAATCAACACACAAAAATCAGTATTATGCTATGGTGAATAGTGAATTATCTAATAGAAACCAAAAAATCTGTATTTATAATAGTTATATAAAACAAAATACCTAGAATTAAATGTAAACAATATTGTATAAAAGATCTCTATAGCAAAACTATAAAGCACTGATAAAATAAATTGGAAAGGACACACAATAAATGAAATACTTCCCATCTTCAGACAATGGAAGAATCAGTATTGTTAATTTAGTGTCCATACGAGCCAAGATGTACAGACTTGATGCTATCCTTACCAAAATATTAATGACATTCTTCACAGAACTAGAAAAGCAGTATCCCAAAACGTGGATGGCACTCAAAAAAGCCTTAAGTGGCTAAATTATCTTGAGCAAAAAGTACAAAGCAACAGGTATTACACAACCTAATATTAAACTACACTACAAAGCTGCAGCATCAAAACGACATTAGATAGGCCTGACACAACGCAGAGTACTAACCACTATACGATCACTGCCCTAGGCCTGACACAGAGACGTAGACTACCGTTACAGAACAGAGAGCCTAGAACTCAGCACCCATAAAGTTACAGTCATTTCATTCTCAACAGAGTTGCTAGAATCAGTGGGGAAAGGAGTCTTAAATAAATGGTGTTGAAAAAATTGAATATCCCCATGCAAGAAAAAATGAAACAAGGTTTTTGTCTTTTACCAGTTACAAAAATCAATTCAAATGACTAGTAAATTTAGATATAAAACATAAAACTACCAGAAGAAATCATAGTGAAAATGATTTAGAATATTTTAGAAATCTAAAATGATTTAGAATATATATATATATATATATATATAGAGAGAGAGAGAGAGAGAGAGAGACATGTTCAAAAGAAATTAAATCAATACATCAAAGAGACACTACCACTCCCATGTTTACTATAACACTCTTCACAATAGTTAAGAAATGGAAACAAACTGTCCAATAAGTGATGACTGGACAAAGCAAACGTGGTACAAAGGAATACTCTTTACCAGGTCTGATTTCTAATTTTGATAAGATAACCAAGTTTGAAGACACAGTACGTAGGGGAGTTATGGTTTATAGGAGGGGCAGTGTTGGTTAGTAACCTATGATGGTCACTCTAAGATAATTTGGGAAACTTGAACCAAACTCTTGAGAAACTCTTAAAATTTTATTGAAAATTTTTTGAGTGGTACCTGGCACCAGATTGACGTATTTAAGGATGAAATTATGTAGTACACAGGAATCAATTAAAATAATTCCAAAAGAGTAAGTTAGGGAAAACGATAGACAAAACCAAAGCGGGGAAAAGCTGCTGGTAAGGTGGGTACACAATAGTTCATTATACTTTGCTTTCTACTTTTTTTTGTTCAAAAAATCTTCATAATAAAAATAAAAGCTAATCAAAGTGGCAATACAGAAATTGAAAAACACATATAAATGGAAAACCAGCAAGTTATATGAATTTAAACTTTCAAAACACTTTGACACAGTTCTATGCTAACATTTTACAAATATACAAACACATACACATTCAACATTGTGTGTGTGTGTGTGTGTGTTTCCTTAAAATAAATTGTTTCCCACAAACAGGACTTGCCCCTAGAGCCAGGGCAAATGGGAGAGACGAGTGAGAATTTCTCGGTGTGAAGTGCTCAGAGTGGCATGACCATAAACCAATGTAACAGAAACCTGCAATTTTTTAAAAAATGAAAAAAACAAATTTCTGTAGTGAGCTGTCCCAATTCACAGGGGAAACAAATTTCTCCATAACCCTTCCCACCACTGCTTAAAGAAAAATATAAATACAAAACTGATCCTTGTCATTAATGTATGCCAATGTTCAGAAACAACTTTAGAAAACTAATATGGAAAGACACATAAAAAATAAAATTGTAACAATTACTAAAATTTTTAATAAATGTTTAGAAATAGCTATGAATGATTCCTCCTCAAATAACTGTATATTAATTTGGTGAATAAAGAGAAACAGAAGCAGTAAATCCTGGGTCAAATGTTCTATAAATAATGATTTCCACAAGGAGGAATTCTAAAGCAGCAGCGCCTGCCTTTCTGGACCTACTGTGACAGAACAGTAGGAACAAATAAAATCTAGACAATAAGGCCTGGCATCTGGAAGAATCTTGAGGAGAACAGGAAAACAGACTCAACTGATTAAAAATTTTCAACCCAGAAACACAAACCTTGAGTAGGGATCAATATTTATTGAATAAAAAGCATACAGAGTGGTGAATCTGGCTTATTTCACCAATTCCTGGAATTAAGAGCTGCTCTTGGGCCAGCCAAATAGCTCAGCAGATGAAAGCACCTGCTTAAGCAGAGCCAGAAGCCAGGCTTCGATCTCTGGTGTGCCCTACCGGCCCCGCCCCCAGGGCACGATGAGCCGGCGATTGAGACTGGGCATGGTGGCACGTGCCTGTAATCCCAGGTCTTGGGGGGCTGAAAACAGGAGAATCACTAGGAGTCTTATCTACTAGTGAGACGCTGTACACACTGTAGAGCCTGTACCAAATACATGAAAAAAAAAAAAAAAGAGCTGTTCTTTGAAATGTTACAGCTTTAGCACTCAAACAAAATTAACAGGACACTAGATAGGGATGGGGAACATTAAGGAGGTATTAATGCCAGGGAGGAGCTGAAACTTTATAAAAGTATAAAGAGATGAAAACATACTTAGACTTACATCCACCTTACTAGTGATTGCTGATGGATACTTAGAAAACATACCCTCTTTCTCTGTGTGTGTGTGTGTGTGTGTGTGTGTGAATCTTTGTACTAAGCTACATCCCCAGTCCCTTTTTATTTATTTATTTTTTTAAATTTTGAGATAAGATCTTGCTACGTGACCACACTGCCCAGGCTGGGCTAAAACTTGTCACTGTCCAGCTTCCCAAAGTGCTAGGAGGATAAGAGTTCTGCTGGTTTTCTTTTTGTTTTGAAGAAATTCAGGTGGATCCTTGGTCCTGGCACATGCATCTCACTTTTGGTGTAAAGAAGAAATTGAGAAGATAAGAAACTATGAATACACTACAGCACCGCCTGGCAGCGTGTCCAAGCTCAGGGCCTGGCCTCGCGGAGAGCCGTGCGAGTCTGGCGGGATCATCCATCTGCCACTCGCTGGGTCACACTTCTCACCATCTTCACTCAATGTTAACTGTTCTAGCAATCTTTCAATTACATTAACCCGAATTGCAAGCCATTACTTCACTATGATGAGACAGTAAAACACAACGCATATACAAAAGTACTCATTAAAAGTTGGATTTTTAGTTTATCAATTTTATACAAAAATTTTAGCTGATTCATTTAGCTAATTAGAAAATCAACATTAGCAAATTATTTTCTTTACTCTTTTTCCTTAAAAGCTTTAATAATTTTGCAAACATTACTTGACTAAATTATTTTCTCTCTCCAAAAGTACATTCTGTGCTTCTCAGAGGTTATTATTATTCAGATTTTTTTATTTCAGATTTTACTAGTTTCACTGGCTTGTAAAACTCAAAGAGCTGAGTGTGAGATGCATAATTTATTTCATCATATAACTAAAAGCAGTTATTTCACATTCAGGGAAACTAATGTAAAATAGAAATTACATAACAACTGAAAGCTGTCCCTCAAAATCTGCTTATTTACCGAACTCTGAAACCCTTACACAGTGCTTCCCCGTTCTGCTATGGGAATCGATCGCCACATCCTAAGACTAAATACTGCGATGCTCTACTTTTGAAAAGAGCACAATTTCTTCATCCCTGTCAGCTCTGCCTGCTCACAGGTTCACAAGGTGTTTATCTGAAATCTTTATTTGTGAATTTATAAATGCAAAGCCAAACATATGATTAAAGTAAAAATCCATGTCTCTTGCAGCACGCGGTGGTGGTAGGTAATTTCTTGCCCAAACCAGGAGTGAAAAAAGTCTGGTCCTGGCACCAGCCACACACATAGTCAACTTCCACAGCGTGGCTTCAGGCTTGCGCCCCTGGCTCCATCCCCACCTGGCTTGTAGAGCTGAGGGAAACAGCAAGAATCTAGAAGCGTCATCATTACAAACAAGATTAGCCTTGATCCAATGACGTTTAACTGATTGGTATCCTAAGACAATTTCTCAGCTCTAATGGCTAAGTAGCTACAGGATCCACAGTGAGGTCTTCCGGCTAGGGATTTTATTCTAATTTCCTTGATATAGATTACTTGATTTATAATCAAGAAAAGTATCAGGAATATTTTAAATGGACATCACAAATCCAAAATTAACATAGTCTAGAAGAAATAGTTAGAGTCACTCATACCTCACTGGTACAGATGATTTCAGGTCTGGCGTCTGATGTAGCAACCGCTGATTTGCTCTAAAGCAGAAAACGCACTTGCTTTCCACGCACGTAGAAGTTGTGAATCAAAAGCCTTTAGGAGAAAAGCAGACTAAAAAGATTTATGGGGTGCCATTTTAAGTTTTGATGAAAATAGCTCGTCACTACCTACCACTCCTTATTATCTGAGGAGGATGGACTGGCACTGCCCTGGCTCTTGGGGGATACCCACCTCCGCACGCGCGCGGGAGACTCTGATACAGCATCCGAGAGGGCTTGATGTTTTAGAGTAAAATGCCACAGAACCTCAAAAAGGACTTCTAGAATACTCAGTGTCCACATACAAATGTGTGTGTGCGTGCGTGCATGTGTGTGTGTGTGTGTGTGTGTGTGTGTGTGTAGTCAAAAGAACTAAGTGGGGATTTCATTTTCCCTTACTCACTTATGGAATCTCAATCAGCTCTTCCCCAAATAGCAAGGCACAGACTCAGCAAAAGGACCCGAGAATTATAGCACACATTGTTTATGGCTGAGTGAGCTTAGAGAGCGCGGCTATACGCTGAGCACACAGCTATTTGTCATGAAGCTATCAATCATATTCAGTTGATAATAGAAATCCCTAAATAAATGAATTACAGAAATCAATGAGTCTGCTATTCTTTGTGAGTTTAAGATCACTGAAAAAATTTGCCATGGATTTAGGAGGCAATTAAATAGTGGGGCATCAATATTCTCGTATTCATTTCTCAGCTCATTCGGGCCTAACTGCTCTTTTTATCTGTGACAAGGCAGGCTTGGAGGCCACGCCAAGAGAAAGGGACTGGAAGGAGGCCGAGGCTGCGGGCAGCCTGGCACCTGCCCCGCACGCCCCCGCCCCGGGCGGCCCACAGCTCGTCCGCTGCGGGCGCAAGCAGTGAGCGAGCCCCACCAGGAAAGGAACCCCTCACGGGCGGGATGCCTGCGCCTCGCTTCCCTGCACACCGCCAAGAAGCAACGGCTTGCTCGGGCTCCGCTTCGCTCTCTGATCTGCCTCGGTTTACGGTTATGGATGTCTGCAGTCCCCGAGGGCTCTCGGGAAAGCACAGAACAAGAGGCCCGGACCTTACAGATGCGAGAACACGCACTGCGGTCCGCGGGCTCGGCCGTCTGCGCCCATCGAGCCCAGACTGGCGGCGTGTGCAGTGCGTGCTGAAGGCGGGCACAGGCTCCAGCAGAACAACGAGACTGGAGTTTTTATTTAAAATTAGTGTATGTTTGGGATATATAGCAGTTACATTCTTGGGGGATTAGTACCTATATGCGGTATCCTGACCATTTTTGATCTTCCAACCTCCCTTCCACATCTCCAAAAGGTCTACTTCCCTGTCTTCTATCATCTCTTCATTTTGTTCTCATATTAGGGAAACCATGTAATATCTAACCTTCTGTGTCTGATTTATTTCATTCAAGATTCATCTATTTTGGCCTCAGCATCCATTCATTTTTGACCCCAAGATCTATTCATTTTTTTCTACAAATGACTCAAATTTGTCCTTCTTTATGGCTGAGTATCCATTCATCTGGTGATGGATACCTAGGCTGGTTCGATAAATTTTCCATTGTGATTTATGCTATGATGAAAACATGAGTATGCTCATATCGTTGTAATATGACTTTAACATTTTGGGGAAGACACTTAGGAGACTTACAGCTAAGTCAAATGGAATGTCTGTCCTGAGCTGGGTGAAGAGTCTCCACAGTGGTTTGACAAGTTTCCATTCATGCTAGCAATGAGGACAGAGTAGAGCCTTTGTTATTTACAAGCAGCCACTTTTCCATTTTTTATTTTGATTAGTACATGCTGGTAGTGCACAGTGATGGCGCCCTGGTATGGAGCTGGTGTAGCTGCTTCATTCTGTGTCCATCTCCTCCCCTAATCAGTTTTCCCTTCCTCCACTCCTTGGTCCCCTTCCCACTGGTGACAGATCTATCTCCCTACTCTCTATTATTGTTCTTTTACTTGTTCCTGACTCATGTTTTGGGATTCCCATAGCGGAGAGACCAGGCCATATTTAAGCTCCTGTGTCTAACTTACCTCGCTTAACCTCCAGGCCTCAAGGTGTGTCCCTTTTCCCACAAGTGACTCAAGCCCTCCCTGTATGGCAGAGCAGTGCCCCATGGTGTGTGAACACCACAGTTTCTCCATTCCTTCATCTGCTGATGGACATTCAGGCCTTTTCTAAAACTTCCTATTATGAATTGCGCTGCTGTAAAATGGGTGTATGGTTTTCTGGAGTAGCGTGGAATTTCAGAGTTCTTTGGTTTGCATTACCTGATGGCTAAAGAAGATGGACATCTTTTTAATGTATTTATTGGCCACTTGTATTTCAGTTGAAAAGTATCTATTCATTTCAATTACCAATCTTTGTTAGATCTTTTGTTTTGGGAGTCACATTTTGTTGAGTTCTTTATATATTCTAGATATTAGTAGTAGCTCACAACTTATTCTATTCTGTAGGTTGTCTCTTCACTCTGTGGTTGTTCCTTTGCTGTGCAGAGCTTTACAGCTTGGTATAATATTATCTGTTGATTGTTGTGGTTGTATCATTCAGTGTTCTATGAGAAAAACAGATACAGACAAGATAGAGAAATGTATAAGATCGACTTACAGTGGTCAGCCAGTGTCAGATGAGGAAGCGTGCAGGGGTGACTGCCCTCTGGGGATCACTGCAGTGTCCATGCAAGCCCAAGGCCAACGGGGCTTCCACAGAACTCTGAAGAGTCTATGCCAGAGGTTGAAGGCTGCAAGGCAGAAGCCAAAGAGTCTGTGCTAGAAACCAGGAGCTGATGTCCGAGTTGAAGGCAAAGCTTGGTGCTCCTCTGAACAGAAGCCGCTCCACACTTCCTCATTTCTTCCCTACGCTGCCAGGCAATGAGCCACCTAACGGTGTGTCCTTGACCTGCTCTGGTGTGGAATTGCTGAGCCAACCTAGTTAAGCTTTCCAACTTCTCCAGTTGACATAATCAATCGACCATGACGTTGGTGCTACTTTTGTGCATGTTAGGGTTTGCTCAGAAGGCCCTCTCCTCTGGCTAGGTCTTCAAGAGTTTCACCTGTTTTATTTTCCAGAAGGTTCAGTGTTTCTGTTCTTATATCTAGGTCCCTAATCCATTTTCATTTTAGCACAGGATGAGGCATGGTTCTAGATTCATTCTTCTACAAGTGGATAACCAGTTTTCCAAGTGCTATCTGTTGAATTTCTTTCATTGTTAGTGATTCTGTCACTTCAACCACGAAGCCAACCTGTGAAGGGTGCCCACTACATGCTTGGCACTGCAAGGCACTGCAACTCAGAAATGAGCAAACCTTGAGATTTTTGTCCCATGCTAATGGGGAAAAAAGTCAAAAACCAATCATTATCGTGGTGTAAGCAAAGTGTAGTACTGTAGAGGAGCCAAGAATCAGAAAGAAAGACTATCAATTTTTTTAAGGGTAGGGTCCTAAAGTCCTTACAGAAAGTGATAGCCAAGGTGTTTTCCCTGAGATGCCTTTGAAGAATAAATGAAAGTGAGCTGGAGATTCCTGTGAAGGCCATAGCACACCCAAAGGGAGAGAGTGGCGGGCAACATTGCATCTCTGGAATGTCAATAGGCTGGTGAGATAGGACTGAAAACAGAAGCCCTGCCCCAGCCTGCGCGTACTGTCCACCCTCCTGCTCACTGTGCACTATTTAAAGAGATGGATCTGTTAGAGGTCTCTGAGTTGAGTGATTTTTGGTACAAATTGAAAGTCTGATTATAGTGGCTCCATCGTTATCCTTTCCTGTCATTCCTGGTCCCCAGCATCTCTGTCACACAAATAGAATCCAGTTCTCCCTCATTGTCACTTCTGCCCACTCTGCTTGGAAACACTTAAAAAGAAAACCAAATAGAGGAGCAAATGCATTGCTATGAAAATCTAATTATGAACAGGTCTTTATTGCTGAAAATTCAAATTATGTTCTTTCTTTTCTCCTTAATCCCTATCTGTTATCCTCCTATACTCTCCAGGCAAGGTAGACCTTTTAGAGTGTAGCAAGAAGTAGTTTTGTCTTCTTGAATATTGTGTGTAGGGATGGTGTTGTATTTTGTAGCTGTTCTAGGTAGATGGAAGAGAGACTTGCCACAAAGGCTTGATGAGCAGAACCATCGATCTGTCAGCTCATCTGATTGCTGCACTGAAGTTAAGAATGAAAGCAGACACCAAGCAGAGCCAGCCAGTTGAAGCAAAGGGAAATATTGTCCCTTGTCTACAATCTTAATGGCATAAGAAACTCACATGAGAAATTGGAAAGAGCAGTCTGCACAAATACTAACTAAAGATAAAGTAATTGTAAGGCAATATGAGTTACAAGGTCTCAGTTACAAGAAATGAAGAGTTTGTTGCCTAAACAACAGGAAAGATAGATTCTCTCACTTCAGAAGCCCAAATTTCCAGAGCTGATTAATTCAGCAGTTCAGCAACGATATGTTTTGGATCCTCTGCCTTCAGACTTTTGTTGTAGTTTGCCTGTCTGTGGTTAGAATTTAGTGCAATCATTCAAACAGTGCACAAACACATGATATCCAAATGCTGGACAGGGAATGGAGGCACGGGCTTTCTCCCACATTCTCCTCATGTCTGCGGCCAGAGCCACATCACGTGGCTCTCCTAAGCTGGTGGACAAGCGTAGGAACTGAAGTGCCGTGATTTTGCTCAACCACAGACTCAGCAGAGCCATCATTCCAAAAGGTTTGGGAGGTCCCAGTGTTACTGGGATGCTGAGGGCAGTGTCCTACATAACAAGGAATGAGACTGGGGACAGAGAAGGTAGGGGGCAAACAAATCTACTTAAAAGGTGGAAAGGCAAGGAAGTGAAAGCTAGAAAAGCAAGGAAGTGCAGCTGTCACTAGTGGGAGGGGTCCTGAGCAGAACAGCCATAGGGGTCTCTACCTGGGGTCATAAATGGATCTGGATGGAATCTAGGGCTATTGTGCAAGCAGTGTGATCTCTACCTTATGGAAAACTGCATGTTTTTTAGGGTTCAATCTATACATTACTCCTGCAGGGTCCATGCAGGGGCCTGCCTGATAATGCTCTTGGAGAGGACACCTGGAGATGTCTTTGTAAGAACTCTAGAGAGTCTGCACTCAGGAGACGCCATCTTGGGCTTCCTGACTCCATTCTGAGACCACTGTCCTTATCCCTGACAGAACACTAACTTCTGTCTTATTGATCCTGTTACACCAACCTCCTTCAGAAATGTAAAGAAAATGGGGTTCTGAAGTAAGGAATAAGAAAAAAAAAGGAATCAGGAGATGAAGAAATATAACCAAGATCTGTTATGAAGTGAGCAACCACTATTGTCCCCAGTGGTCAATGGCCTACTTAACTCACTACACTTCCAAAGGGTCTCAGATGAGGACCAGATCCAACATTTCTACAAAAGGAGACACAATTGTGTTTACCTTTTAGGAAAAATAAAATATACTTTGATCAAAAAAACCATGAGACTATAAACTAAAATAAGATCATATAACCCTTTAAGCATCATAGTCTTTGAAAAAAAAAAGGCCGAATATGTTCCACTATGACAGACATTCTTCCCAAAATAAATATTAGAATTTCAGTGCTAAATCAGACAGTAAGTAAAAATTCTTCCAAGTTTGCCTTTGTTTGACAGCAAAGATTGAAAAGTGATCATATTTAACACAAGTAACAACAGCTTTACATAAAAACAACCAGAGATTCAACTTCAGCGACAAGTCTTACAATTACATTTGCTATGTCTGCAGTATCTTTTAGCTAGAAACAGGCAGGCTTTCACCAAATCTTTGAGGACAACATTAATCAATCTGTTAATTTATTCAAAAGTTATTTTGGTGGGCAGAGTAATTTAGTTCTAATCACAAGTTAATACAGTTTCTAGAATTCAGTGCCTGTCACACATTTAATGTTAATACCATGTTTGCAAAATTTAAAAGTTTATTAACATAAAGTATTTCATGCTATACATTCTAAAAATTGATCTCAAACTAAATTGAAGATTCCAGTCATTAAGCATCCCCTTTAAGAGCTGAAGATTGGGTCTACCCTTCCCTGCTGGTTGCCTAGCAACTACATACCTGCACTTACTGTAAGTTTATGCTAAACACAAATATAAAATTAGGGATGAATATATACTCATTTCAAATCTCTATTTACTAGGCAAAATGCACTCCTTCTGTTATTAATAACTCTGTGGGCGCTGTTCAAGGGAGCTGAGTTTCCACAGAAGCGTTAGGAAGATGGTGTGCTGGTCGTTAAAGTGCCAACTGCTCCCCAAAGCAAGCCTTAATGATGATGCCCAGTTACTAAAGCAACAATGCCAATTGCTGGCCATTACCCTAAAAATGAAATTCATGTCAAATGACCATCTCAAGCCATCGTTTTATAAAAAGTCATGTGGAAAGCATACTTTGCTTCCATACATTCTAATTTCCCAGAGAATATAAGATTAATTTATGATCGCCTCGGGGCTCTCCTGAGGCAACGGTAGTCTTTAAAATGCCTGAGGTAGGCCCCAGAATCAAAAAGTGCCATCTCTCATTGCATTGTCCACTGAGGGAGTTTATTGTAACAAATAAGCTTTCTAATTCCGCATCCCTCCCCCTGTCCGGGCGCTTCCAGAGCTGGAGTCCCGGCTCCCACCACCACCACGGCGTTCAGCAGCCCTGCAGCTGGCTCTGGCAGCCTGGCCTGGCTGCCCGGCTCCTGGACTCCCGGAGCGGGCAAGCTAATATGCTAATGGAATTCGTGAGCCCGGGCTCTGACAGACAGTTAAAGCAGGACTCCACACCAACGGCCGCGCCCCACAGCCATTGTACCGTTTCAGGAGGCGCAGCTAATTCAAAGAAGATGATGACAGGGTTTGCACGCAGCGAGCCATTGGAGCACCAGGCGGTGGAGAGGCGGAACACGCCAGGCAGCAGGCCTGCCAGCGACCCTGATGTGATTTCTGGCATCACTGGTGGACTGACAAAAAAGCCAGAGTAATAGAATAAACTGAAATCCCGGGCATGGGGGCCAGTCTTTGAAGTAATTATTCTCTAGGGCAACAAGGGACAAGATGAAAACGCTGTCAGGGCCAGGTTGTGGACGCCCCAGGCAGGCTTCCACTGCGGCAGGGCCCCGCGCCCAGCGGCTCTCTCTCCACTGTCCCTGCCTCAGGAGGGACGCTGAGGAAGATTTCTGGAAAGGGAATAAAACTGCAGAAAGGAAGAAGGAAGACAGGGCCCCCGCCAGAGGCCCTCGAGGGCGCAGGAAGGGAGCAAGGGGCCTCCGCGGCCTCCTTGCCTGGAGCTGCGGTGCACTGGACTTCCTGCGAGAAAAGCAAAGAGGGAGCCGAGCACACAGCCGTCCACAGAAGCCCCAGGAGGGGAGGAGTCCCTTGAGGTGGCCTGGACAGAGAGCCTGGGCCTGTCCCCTCCAGGCTCGTGGCCGTGCCGGCCTGAGGTCCCGAGCGAAATGAGTAAGCGCGCACTTTCTGGAAGCGCAGGCTTCTCGGCCTCTGAATCTCGTCAGGCTCACGCAGCAATTCCTCATGGAGGAGCAGGCCCAAGGCTAGCGACGAGCCCGAAATGAATCATTTCTTATTCTGCACGGAGTACGACTTCTTCAGCATCAAGTTGGAGGTCAACAGCTAAACAAACTGGGAAACAAGCCTCTTACAAACAAGCAGAGGTGCTTCCCGCGCAGGAACCCAGAGCTCCTGCACTTTCTTTCTTTCTTTTTTCTTTTCTTTTTTTTTTTTTTATCT
>NDGN011489846.1:0-10214 GCA_002564285.1 Tympanoctomys barrerae | reverse complement strand
TGCTAGCAATTACTACTCTTAATACCAATGATCTCTGCAGAATTCTTGTACTCTCCCCTGGAAATAATGTGGTTGTAACTCTCTATCTTTGCAAGCATAATCTGTGGCCACCAATGCTCATCATAATGAGCCATTTTTGCTAAATGATATATGCAGTGAATTTCTTGAAATAATTCACGCTGACCCACTACTGAGGGCTTACCTGACTCACCAGTCTTTTCCAAGTCCACTGGAAATGGCTAATGGTGTGGCCACTTCACAGAAGTCTTTCCTAAATATTACTATCCCATATACTTCCTCAGGTGGCAAGTAGCTTAGGATATAGCCTTGCAAATTTCATTATAAGAGGAAGGCTTGCCTTTCTTCATTCTAAAAATGTAACAATTTTTTTAATAAAAAAGAAGGAAAGAAAAAAGGAAAAATACATTTGATGCCTAAGCATCTTGACTGGCCAGGGTAATTCAGGCTCAAATTCATTCACCCTCAAAATATATGGGCACTGAGGTACACAAATTGCTCTAGATAACTTGCCAATTTCTTTACCCAAATAAGACGCTTCTATCTGAAGGTAGCACCCGGTGTGACAGGAGGTCACGAGCTTCCTCCTGCCTATATCCCTCAGGATACCTGATTCCTGCTCTCAGGAGTAGGAATACTGCTGCTCCCAATTTACAGGTGAGTTCACTGCGGACCAGCAATGGCAGCAACTCATCAAGTCACACAAGTTCCTGCAAGAGACACTTAACAACTCTGTCTAACTGGACTGAATGCATTCTATTTGCACCCATGAGGCCATGGAGCAGCAAAAGATAGCCCTGTTTCATAAGTTAAACAGAAATATTACCAAGGGCTTTGCTTCCATGGCAGTGCATTAAAAATCCTCGTTCTGGAACAGTCTCACCTAAAATATGAGAGCAGCAGAGCAAAAGCCCTCCTTGGCCCTGCACACTGGCATAGACCAAAGGTATAATCACAATGAAAATGAACGGATGTGGAACATACAGCCCTCAGAGATGGATTAAATGCACATACATTTTGTAATGAGTGACTGTAATGAAAGCCAAATGAATTATAATAAAATATGGAGTTTTAAAAAAGAAAACTACTCAATGCATAATGTTTCTGGGAAAACATTTAACAGTTTTTCACTGCATGCTATTGTCAAAGTAAATAACTACCCAAGACAAACTTACAAAGTGGTTTTAACTCTAATGTGATGCAGAAAGTCAGTCATTTAATTTGTTAATTAGTATTATGCCAGAAACTATCTATTCAATATGAAGCAAATATGTTTACAATCTTATCTGCCATCTGTTTAATAGATGGGAGAATACTTAGGGCTGGATTCTCAAAGAGGGTTGTTGAAAATTTGTTCCACAATTAGTGGAGCAGATTTTTAATTCTGGAAGGATTTTTTTGTGTTGGGAGCACCTCCGCTGAGAAGACAGTACATCACCACCCTGCTACTTGGGAGGAGCGACTGCTGTAATGCATTCCGGCAGATGCTCACAGATCCAGGAGTAGGAGCAATTTTTTTTAAAGGTATTTATGAATGCTTTGATATATCTATACAGTTACAACACAACCTCAGAAAAAGTAGATCTAATTTTGAACATCGTTGTAAGCCTCCAATATTTAGATACTGTGTGGCTGGGTTTGCTCTCGGCATACTGTATTTCTGTACTCAGCATTTTTAAAAAAGATTTTATATGAGAAAGCTTCAGTTATGTGATATGTTAACCATTAAAATGAATTCTCAAGGTGCCTTTACACTACTGCTGAAAAATGGATTTTAAATCATTATTTGGAAAAATTTTGGAAGTAAAATGGTGACAATCAAGTTTTTTCTGTAAATGCCACTTCCTTAATTCTGGATTGAGAGCTCATTAGCAGTGTGCCCATGTACAGTTAGAGACTCCAGGATGAAGAAGGAAGCGGGATCCTGATGTAGCCCTCAGCCACAGCAGCAAACACAGCTTCCTGAAATTCGATAGAGACTGTTTACATTCCAAGACCGTTCCACCACGTTGTGCTATTCTTCCTTTCTCCTGAAAGACATTCCAAGTTTTATAACTAATACTTCCCCTTACATCAGTTATCAGAGAGGTAATCTTTAAGAATTGGGCTAAAACCGTCATTGTGTATTTATGAACAGTGTTGCTCAAATCCATCATATTACCAACTGTTTGCGTGCCAGTTGAGCTTTGCTTTTGCCAGTATTCTGATTTATCAACATGGTATTTTAACTCTTGTTAACAAATCAAAATACAACCTCTATATGACATTTACCCGTAATTAACCCTCCTCATTATTTACTGGCAAGTCTAAAATCAGTTCTCTATCTCAGCTCATCTATTCTATTAGCTTCAATGGAAAATATAAAATGTATATTTAAAATCTGACTTGTGTGTGCATATATGTCCTCCTCTGGAATCCTCTAAAAATACCCAGCCTTTGCAAGAAAAACAAAAAAGATTATGTAGGAAAAAAAGTCTGACAATGCTCATGGCTACAAATTAATTGTTCTGTTAAGTGCCAATTTATTCCACCCATTTCTTTACTTTCCTGTTCTCCATTCCTCTGTAAGGCTCCCCCAGTGAACGGGGTTAGTTCTTATAAGGAATGAAATGGAGTGATTTATGTCGGGAGAAGTCACCCTTGCTTCTGAACTTTTTGGGGGCTTACTGAGTGGCGTGACCTGCGCTCCAGCCCCTGGAGAAAGTGCTCCTGGGTGCTTCACTGTCTGTGCCCCCAGTGGTTAGAAAGGTGCAGCTCCTCCCCTCCTGGGGTTCCCTGCAGTGCTCACAGGGTGTCCCAAGGCTAGGCAGGTGCCACCAAGTCTGAAACGACTTCTGACCCAGTGTAGTTGCCGCTGCAAATGTTTTTCTGTAGTCCTTGAATTATTCCTCAGTGATTGTTTAACCCTCAAAATGTTGAGAGCACCCGCAAAGTGTGAATTAGGCTTGCAGATTTGAGCTAACATATGCAATAGTTGACCCTAGAACTGGAGCGATGGGACACTTTCCTAGGTCAGTGTAAAGATTTTTATACAAGTGTTTCCCCAGCCCTGCCCCCCACATCTTCAACCCCCCACACACACACACCGCATTTGTGGCTAACGAGGTTTGGCCGCCCAGGCACCTGATTCCACAGACCTTCTGGACACAATGCAGAGTCCAGTGGAGACACTACGGGATTAAACCCATTGTAACATTCTAAAACTCAATTCATCTGTTCCTAATGGTGTTTCAATAGTATCCTAGTAACCTCTTCTGCGAAGCTTCATCTGGTCTGTATTTGCAAACACTATTAAAAAAAGGCCCTGCATTCAAGGGAAAAAGGCTGTGTTAAATCTCTTCTCAGCGCTGCCGGGAGAGGTGCGGGCGCGACTGCGGGCAAGAGCGTTTGCCAACGTGCCATATGGGAGTCATGGTTGGGACTTTTTTTTTTCTAGAATAATTAAATGTTGATGGCAGAGTTCAAATGGATCATTAAAATTCAAAAGTGTAAGAAACAGATTTTTTCTTATGTTGCTGAACGCTCCAGAGGGCTGAATAGCAGCAGAAGTGAGGCAGGCTGCCGCCCCGTGATCAGCGCGCGTCGGGATGGTGCTAATTTGATCATAATATAGTCATCTCTGAAGATTACAGCTATTCAATTAAATATTCTAATTAACCTGAAGTATTAGGCAAATGATACTAATTACAAATATTCTCCTGAGATTCACAGCAATGAAAATCCCACTTGCAACTGATGCTTCTAGCCAATGTTTCGTAACACAATGTCCTATATCATAGGCTTTCAGAATATTAAAATGCAGTTAATTTGCCTAAACCTCATTTGTTTAATGGCATTAGCATTTTGTTTGAAATTGTAATAAACGTACATCCCGCTTTCAAGTAAAATTTAAAATGAGTGTACTCTTGGGGTAACTTAAGATTCCTGTTTACAGACCTGGCACTTTATTCAGTAAGCGGAACAGTTTGAGCTTAACTTTCAGCCATTAAACATATTGAAATTGTTTAAAAATGCTAATAATTTGTCTTTTCAAATAAGAAAAAAAGGATATTTTGCAGTAAAATTTCATGATGCCGCCCATGTGACGGGTCTCCCACTGTGCGGGCCCTGGCGCTTGAACTTTCCTTCCCATTCCTGGGAGAGCGGCGGGTTCTGCAGGGCTGCTGCTGGCTTTGGAGGACCATTTTTACAGGGAGAAACTGCCGTACCCTTCACTGCGCTGTGCCCCTTTCTCTCCTCTCTTTACATTATGTCCACCCCCCTAAGGTGGCTGGATTGCTGGGTAGCCAACCTCAAAGCAGTAATGAGACTGCTATTGTTTCCGGAATCTCAGCCCTGCGTTTCAGCTTCTCCAGCCCTCCCCTCCTCTTAGCCCGCTTCCCCAGCCTCTCCCACAGTGCTGCTCCTTGTGCTCCAGGGAGAGCGTCTGAGCCACCTGGTTCTTGTCCCCAGCAAGGAAGCCCCTCAGCAGCTCTCAGCGCCGGGCAGTCAGGATCCTGCAAGCGCTGTCTGCCAAGTCTGAAGCTGCCTTTCGGAGGCTTGTAGAGTAAGGCAGTCCCTACGATGAAGATCTTCAGAACCCTGTTGTAGTGTAGGATAGGAGGCAAAATGGAAGGTCTGTTCTCAGATTGTGTTTGATGACCCAGACGTGGGCGTGAAGAGGCAGACGCGGCTGGGAAGACCGGAGGTCAGGGTTTAAAAGTAAAGACACAAATGGGCATGCTTTGGAGTGCCAGTGAGATGCTTCCATGAATCCCATAATGTAGACAGGAAGGGTAAATACTGCTCAAGAGTGTTCATCAACTCAGTGACAAACACAGGATTTGGGCCAAAATCATCAGAAAAAGGAAAAGAAGATAAAAAAAAAAGGGCACTGGGAGCCCAGAATCTCTCAGTGGCTAGGTCCTTGGAGACTGTTGGTGCGAACCCCAGAAACGACGGGCTGGGCCCTGCCTATGTGGGTGCTGGCTGCTCTCCAACACTTACCACGGGAGGAAGTGAGCCATACGATGCTATCTCTGCCTGGCCGGGCCTTGATACAATGCGTGGTCTGCAGGCACATCCTCTGGGGGAAGGGATATGCTAGGATGATTTACCTTTCTAAACACAGATGTAATAAAATCACTAAAAATGCATTCATCTCTCTGAAGCAGAGGAAGTGAGGGAGAGGACTTTCATTTCTATAAAGTGCATAGAATGGAATAATAAACACATGAGAAGCAGATAATACCTTGCAGTGTAGACATTTATGAGGCAGTGAACACTAAGAAGGGGTGGGCTTTTACAAGGGAGGGCTTTCTGCACTGTGGTAATGTGAACTCTTGATTTGCAGTGAATGAGCTGGGCGGTTGTACAGAGCTTCTCTCCCCGGAATTTAATCCAGGACATATAAAACCTATGCTGAGAAAACAGATGCTTCCAGGACAGTCTACCTGGGGGCTCGAGCTTCCTGAGGGAGGACACTCGCAGGTCAGGGAGGCTGCGAGCACAGATCTCTGCACTCTGGACTTCCAAAGCTGAGGTGGCAGCTACCCAAACCTGGAAAATGAAGCAGGTCACTGTGCCAGCCATTGCAGACCATAGCTTCAGTTCTGCGTAGGCCGGTTGAGTGGAGGATGCTCTTGTCAAGAATGTACTGCAGTGGCAAGCACAATTCCCTGGAAGATTCCTGAGGGGGACATAAGTGCTTTGGGGGGGGGACTGGGGTATTTAGAACACTTTTGTGTTCTCAGTAGCTTTCCTTTGGAGCCAGTTAGTATAATGGGTGAGATAGGACCAGAAAAAAGGCAACATATAACATTTAAATAAAATTTATATTCTGGTTATTTTCCTCAAAGGTACTTTCTGCTTGTCATTGAAACCATACCTTGAATCAAGTCAGGGAAGCACTGGGGACCTCAGTGATGTTGGATGTGGGCTTTGGTTGGTCTTCTTCTCGGTACAATAACTGAGCCTTTTCTCCCCTGCTGTCTAGCAGTGACTGAAGAAACAGCAGAGATCTCACATCCTGGTGACCAAAACGTAATGGAAAAGGAAAGAAATTAGGGGAAATTGGCTAAGGAAAGATAGAAAGCTGTAAGAGAGAAAGACAGAAAATGGAAAGCTCCTTCCAAAACAGACCAAATGCAAGAGCAGCTATTTGCGATTTCACTGGCCTCTTCAGGGTGAGGAAGTTCCCACTTCTGAAAGGCTTTCTGTCTCTTCCTGCATTTTAGGCATGAGGTATTAGAAGTCAGTGGTGTGAGCCCTTTGAGTGAGGCTAGGCTGTCAAAGGCTGACGCAGTGGGACACAGACACAGCCCTGTGTCCCAAATGTCTGCTTCTTTACCTCTAAATTATTGCTATTACTGACGTTACTTGGATGAACCAAGAAATTGGAAATTAGTGTTGATGTTTGTGATCTTTATAAAGAAAACCAATTCTATCTTGATGTAAGGATATTGGATGTCACTTTCCCGAGTACTCTGCATAACACAGAAATATTTACCGAGAAGCAGTAATTTTGTAGTGACACGGCTGTATCCATGTAGAAGTGGCCTAGGAAACAGTGATCTCTCACGTGAACCAGCCTCACGAAGCCATGATGAAAGCACTTTCACTCCATGACCAGAAGGTGAGCTAATGATGATCATGGGACTCCCCTGACCTGCCGCTTTCTCATATCTCTCTCTGGTTCTGACTTTTTCTTAGAAGCTACTCCACAGCCCAGGCCATGAAGCAAACCTTGTGCTCAAGCCAGAACCCAGGGCCATTCCCCTGCTGTTTTCTTAGCAGAATAGGGCAATGGTGGTCTTCCCATTAGTATATGCAAGGCCAAGTTCAACTTCAAGTGGATTTTTAAATGTTAAAAATAAAGCTTATTTCTTATACACATGAACTATTTTGTATATTTCATTTGTCTCCCAAAAAATCCTCTTTAATTCCCCTCAAACTAATAAAAGTCAGCACAGGGCAGACATGCCTGATGGGAAGACTGAGTCTAGATGCCAGCAAGCACCTTTAGCTGGCAGTACCAGCTCTTCCTATAGCACTCATAAGGTAAGCATTTTCCCATTGCAGTCAGTCCATGTTGCCATATTGCCTTTGCATGCCTGTGCATGTGTGGAGGGGTGACATCTTTGCACTTTATCTGAGTGCTGCATGCCACTTCATTTCCCATCATACTCCTAAATATTCCTTGCATGGATATCTGGATTATATGGACCCTAGAATGCCCACATCTCCATGGGAAATGGAGAAACACAAAAACACAACCCCACATGACTACTAAAACTACCAGAAACAATTCCACAAAAAATACAGAGCCAAGGAAAGGCTGGTGAGTGTTCAGAGGGTGTAGTAAACTATTTTGTGACATGTTTTTATGACATAATTATATTGATCTGAAAGACACTCATCCGGAACCACAACCTTTCTTACCCCAAGTAAAAGGCCTGAGCCTGTATAATCTTCTCAATCACTTGATATTCATAGTCTTACTCAAAGGTCTCTGAATATGTCATGTGTGTAATACCAATGCAAAATTTGGTACCGTAGTCACTACCAGCAATATGTTTCAATAAGGTAATTTTCTTGCTGCCTAAGAACATCAGCAGGGTGCAATCCGGAACAAAAACAGAGTATGACATCTTATTCAAGCATACATCTGGAGGACAAAACTATACTTTATTAAAGGAAAATGGGATTTCAGGATTGTTTTGACAAGCGATAAAAATGCACACCTCAGTTTACATACAGTGCAGCATGGAAATTGGAGGTGTTCTTGCAGCAATGCCCAGGCAAGCCTGGTAGACCGAAGGGCACTGGATGGGTGGCAGGCTCTGCAAGATCTGCAAGGAAGGAAGGGATATATATACTCAGTGTCTGTGTGTATTTTGCACCTCTACTTCTTGGCACTCAGAGGCAGGGCACTGGGAGCTCCTCAGGGGACCAGGCAGATAACTTTCTTCCCCTTTAAATTCAGCGCAAGATAATTCTGCCTTCCTGTACATTTTAGGGTCAATTTCATTCTCTAGTGTAAGGGGGAAAAGAACACATTCTTTGACCTTCTTAAATCAATTTAAGCATTGAGATTTAAAATAAATACCGAAAATAATGTCAGATTTTAAAATACCAGCTGTGCTCCACCACTTGCCTTCCTGTAAATCACCTGCTTTTATGGCTTTGCTCATCTTTATTACCCCTCCATAGCCTGCCAGGGACTGCAGACCTCTATCCCTGATTTGAAGGGGTGCTTTCTTGGATTTCTGCATGAAAATGGTCAAAACATTCCCTGCCTTAGCTGTAAGAAGCAGCATGAATTCCTGAGTTAATCACCTTAGAAACGTGTTAGTGAAAACAACGCTGAGGAGGCAATTCAGTGACTGGAAATCACAGAGCACATCCTACTGTTAAATTATTTAACGTAACTACACCTACAACAGACCTACTTGTGCCTTTATTTTCTTTAGAAAGGAAACACAAAAGAGGTTAAGAATGCTAAAGATAAGATCCAACCAAATTAAGCATTTGGAAATTTACCTAGAGAGGAAATAAACACTCTAAGAGAGGGGAAAAAATCATATGGCTCAAAGTAGATACAATTACAGACTTGGATTTCTGAATAATAACATTGCTTTCACCTTACTAAATTTTGGTATTACCTCACTGTCAGAGTTATTTTGTAATTGGTCAGTTTTGTGGAGTTGGAGACATGTATGTATTACAAAACAAAAGTTAAATATTTATGCCGAAATAAATTCAGAAGCTGAATTCCTTAGGTGAAGCTAAATATAAATTAAGCATTTGGTGTATTATTATACACTCAAAAATATCTAACAGTCAGCTAGCAGCAGTGATCAACTGGTAATGTTCTGCAGCATTCCAACCTCCAGGATCAGGAAGTCTGTTGTTCTTGTTTATCTTCGAGCAGATGTAGACTTTGAAATGATTTGTGGACCAACAGAAAATAATTAAAACTATTGTATAGTACAAAAAATAGTAGGTAGAACTTCTGAAAGGAGAGAATGTTTCACACACTATTAGCATTTTTTGTTTTATTTATATTATTTTTTTAGGAGCTCAGGGCTTTTTATTAATGTAATCGCACACGCCTGACATAAAGGAGCTGGAAGATGAGAGGGGACTTCCAGTCCGTTGGCTTTGCTCCATGACGTTCTGAGCAGGCAGAAGGTGTCCGTGCTCTGGGAGCAGAGCCACTGTGTCTTGTATCAGTCATCATCCAGGCTGGCTCTTCGTGCATATTCAAAATGCCCTTCACAGAGAGGGAGGATGTCATCAGTAAGCTGAAGCTTTGGTGGCCTGACCAGCAGGCAGTGAGGAAGAGACAGTGACAGACACTTGTCCATTCAAGGCTGATGAGAGGGAGGAGGGAACTGCTTAGGTAAAGATCATTTGTATGTGGCATTGTTCCTCAGTTTTGTTTAATTACTTTTGTAACATATCATTTAGCAAAATACAAACTCCCTATTTGCTTCTACTTATTTAGGAGTACTCACAGCGTGCAAAATTTAAAAACTAACCGAAGAGAGGGTTGGTAACTTGGAATGCCACACACCTGGGTTGCAGCAGAGATCCAGCGGCAGAAACCTAGAGATGCTGGGAGTGGAGCTCAGTCTTGCTCACAGCTAGCTTATGTTTCTGCATTTAATTCAGAAAAAAAATGTGTTTCCTATCTCAAGACATAAAATGCAGAGTATAGTATGTTCCCGACAAAATGTGCATGTGAGATATAAAACTCATCTTCAAACACACAATTTCAATATTTTTTGCTCTTCTAATTAATTATGTAGGATTGAAGCATTGTATATTAACAGAACCACAAAAAAGAAAAATCATTTTTAAAAGAACACACACAGTGTTTGCCTTTCCTGATTTTAACCCATGCTAATTTTCTTATTCCTCAAAGATTATACTTTTTCTTGGTACTTACCCTGACCTAGTGCGACAAGGAGCAGCCAACTTGTTCTGATGCTCAGGACTAGCAAGGAAGAAATTGATGACTGACCAAATCACAACAAAGGATGCAATGGGACTCTTACAAGATTGCACAATGGGGTCAATGGGGACACAGGAAGCGGAGGACAGGCCAGGCTTCCCAGGACCAAGAGCATCACCTGTGAGGTGTGGGCTTGTTCTGTCTCATTCCTGAGTTGGGTGAGGGGCTGCTGTGCCTGAGTCCATGACCCTATACTAGG
>NDGN011489845.1:0-13432 GCA_002564285.1 Tympanoctomys barrerae | reverse complement strand
TTTAGCCTTGAAAAATATTTGAGGAAATATGATTTGGGGGAAAGAAGCCTTATCTTTTCGCCCTGAAAGTGCTTGGTGGGACTAAGCTTGTTAATGTTAGGATTACCCGGTAGGCACAAAAAACTGGAAGAAAAAAGTAGACCAGAGGTTTCCTTTGTCTGCAGTCCACGTCTGAGTGGTTTGAAGATTAGATAGCGAAGGCTTCACTGCGTCTTACACTGTACTGCAAACTTGGAAGCTGGAGCCATGGTACCCGGACAGAGCATGCAGGTGTGCTGGATAGATTTCAGCGTAAGAGTTATTGGCTCTTTTCAATTGAGAACAGTTCATTTTGGTGTCATCATGGAACCTGAGGAGCTCTTGCCTTGATTCCTGTCATCGTGTCTGTTTTCATCAGGTGCTGCTGCTTGTCAGTCACAGGGTGACAGCCAGGCTGGCGCGCGTTTCATATATTCAGCTTCTAGGCTGGTACCTAATGAACCAAACACCGTCGACTATGTAATGTTACAAGCCGATTGCAATTAAAATAGTCCCTGCGTGTTAAGCAACGTGCTCCTCCCGTGGCCTGTTCATAGAATGGCCTGCAATCAGAAGTGTGCGTGAAGTCTCTACATTTCCTGGGAACAATGAATGGATAGTCTCTCTTCTGGAAACTTCGAGAGCTTCCAGACTATCCAGCTGTGCCGGAACCTGCTGAAGTCTGGGGACCTGCTCTGATGGTTCACTTTCTTTGTTTTTCGTAGTCACTAGAATGGCTGTCAAGATCCAAAATAGGACCTTACAATCCCTAGGTTCCTAAGTACATAAAGTATAATTTTAGCTTTGAAGTAACATAAAATTTTTAAAATATACTAACAGCAGAAGAACNCTGGCTGATTCATTGGCTATACAATCCAGGTGAATTTATTAAAGTTGAAACTCCCTGATGTGTTTGTTTATTTGTCTGTGCCTTCAGGATATTCTGACAAGACTTCTACGACTGAATCTAGAGACAAAGTTTCTGCTCAACAATCTTTCCTGCCCATGGACATACAAAATGATTCACATTACCTCTTCAATATTTAAGATTTTACTAGGTCACCATGCATATTTCATATGTAACTTTCATATCTAGCATTTCTACATAAGTCTGTCATTCTTTTTATTGAGCTGACCTTACATTGCAGGGTCTTTTTCTAACAAGCACTCCTCCTTACCATGTTTTCACCCATCTTACCACCTGACTCCAAATCATATTACATAAACCTTTAATTAAATGTCTGCTAAATGTCTAAATAAATGAGAAAAATGTAGGCATCTTATTTACAAATACAAAAAATAAATTTAGTGAATTTTTATATTCATTTAAATATATATTATATTTCTTAGCACTTTGTTTTAGTTAATTTATGTTTAAATTTATTTAGTTATAATTTCATTTATAACTTTAGGAAAACTTTATCATGTTAAAAAGGTGACTTACGGGGCCAGGGAGATGGCTTAGTGGAATCAGCACTTCCCTGGCAAGCGCAAGGGCGTGAGTTCAATCTCCGGTTCTGTCAAAAAAATATATAAATAAAAAGTGACTTATTTTATCTGCTAGTTTCTCTGTCAAAATACATGCCTGGCTACTTGTACATCAACACAGAGACAGTGCTTTGATATGCATGTGTATTACAAGAATAAAATTCACATGCTGAAGATCATCTAGACAGAAGGAGACTCTGTTAACCAGATTTACCTTTTAGGATTGACACCCTGAGAAACGGATTGCTATTATGTAACACGCAGGCAAAGTTATGCTTCTGTACCAAGACACAGGGCAAAAATGTACAGTGTTCAGCCAAAATTGCCACCTGAGGACACAGAGAACAAAGCAACAAAGCCTAATCAGATTAGAGCTAATGAACCAGTCTCAATCCTGTTGTGAGCCTCTGAAATGCTGTCATTCCAGCGAATAAACAGTGGAACAAAAACTCAGAGAACAAAAAGTTTTCTTAATTATTTGCATTCCTTGGGCAGCTATAATTATAGGATACTTTCCATTGTCTGTTACAGTTTGCTCCCCATGTAGGTGTTTTTAAATTGCTGTTTGTTCTAGATTGCAAGGCAGCTAAGATGATTACTAAAATGGGCGAATTTTTCTCACAAAATTTATAGAAGATGATAGGTATGCACAGTTCAGTGTAATTAGAAACCATAGATGAATGACAGCTCCAGGTTAGCTTTTATATAACTTGGTGCAAACACTACTAGACATAAACACACCATATAATATTATACATTATATAGGTAGAATAGAAACAACAGTAATTCTGTTACTAGATTTCTATATTTGCCCTTCATTCCTAATTATGAATTTTTTAGATAATATTGTTCCAATGACTATCAAAACAGTATGGATTTCTGTTGGGAGTAATGAAACACACATATGCATAAAAGAAAGCTAATAAGAATGATCTGTAATGCTATCATCCATAGGTATTCACAGTAGTAACCGAATACAGAAACTACTTCTAGTCTTTTCCTACACACTTTGTTTTACAAACTCACCCCATCCTATAGCTGTACTATATAATTTTATATTGTGAACTATTGTGCCAGCTACTATCTTCTATCTGGCCTTCTTAAATGGCTGCATACCATTTTTTTTTAATGTATTTGGTACAGGGTCTATAGGGTCTCACTACACACATCAGACTCATAGTGATCTTCCTGTTTTCAGCCTCCCAAGCACTGGGATTACAAGCTCACACCACCATGCCCAGTCTCATTCACCATCTCAGCACACCCCAGGGGTTGGGCTATCACAGCATGATTGAACCCAGGTCCCTGCATCTGCCCAAGCAGGCACTTCAGTCCATTAACGTATTACGCTGGCCCCATAAATGGTTTCTAAATACTTGACTTGATGAATGAATAAATGATACAGAAAGGTCACCTGGAAGACCTATACATCATAGATCTTCCACCATGAAGGAGATTCTTTAAATATTGTACATACATGCCTAATAACAACCCTTCAAAGTAGGTTGATAAAGAAACTACATGAACTACATGACAGGTGTTGGTGTTTAGCAAGCTCTCTTGAATGATCATTACGGTTAAGTGCCTTTTATGGCATATTATGGACACATAGGCACTGTGCAATATTGTTGCTAATGTCAAACATCTTCTTTGTATTTTCTCACTTAATAACCCTTAGCAATAACATATATGGTAAATTTTATTCACCAAAGCTAGTAGAAGTTGAGCAACTTGACCTAGGTCAAATAGCTAGAGAGTGATGGAACTGATACTTAAGCCCTGATCCACTTGCCTCCTGAGGCTGTATCTGTCCCTGTTTTATCATAGCATCATCTCCAGGAGGAATACCATTGGAGAGATGCAACATCTTGTTAAATACCACAGTAGATTTTTTAGTTTCTTCATTTTGGAATTTTTATAATTGCATTGTGCAAACAGTTCTTTTCTTCTCTAGATATCTCTTCATTAGACATCTTTATCTTTTTAAAGAAGGTTAAAAATAGCTTCTTAAATTTGATTTTTAAAAAATCCAGAAATGTTCTAAATCCACACAGAGATTTCTCAGATATAATGGTAAAGACATCCCCTTTTTATGATTTGTACAATAAATAAAATATAATTCTTATCTTCTTAATAATATGGACCACATGAACTAGCTTGGCAATAATTGCTAAAGCTATTCCTGTGGATACACAGAGCAGATGTCACCCAGGGCTGACTCACCCCACAGCAGACCCAGTGACTTTAGTATTGTTCTCAAAAATTAAGATCTGTGGAGAGCTATTCTAAGTATCCCTTGAATTAAAAAAAGATCTTCTTACAATTAGCATATCTTTAAAAAGAGAGATGTTGATGCTGAAATTCTCTGCCTAGCCCTATATAGTGCTCCTTGTTCCTTAATTACACTGATGTAGTGTTAAAATTATGGAAATTATTCTATGCCAACCTCTATTCCATCATGATTTCAAAGAAGAACGCTAAAAAGGGCCGACCTGATAGCTCAGCAGACTAAAGCACCTGCTTAGGCATTGCCTCCGCCTGCCATGCCAGCCCGCCCCTGGGGCACGCTGAGACTACAATTGAGACTGGGTGTGATGATGCCTGCCGGTAATCTCAGCACTTGGGAGGCTGTAAACAGGGTAATCACTATAAGTCCGATCTAGTAGTGAGACCCTGCACACCCTGTAGACCCTTCCCTAAATACAGAAAAAGAGGAAGAGGAAGAGGAGGAGAAAGAGAAAAAAAGGAGGAGGAGGTTCATGACCATCCCCCACTTATCAAACTTTTGCAATAGAGGAAGAGCATTATGATACTCAAGTGAAGTAATAGGAAGGATAGAAGCAATGGGAAGGGACAGCCAAATAGCTCAGCAGATTAAAGTGCCTGCAAGCAGGCAGGGCCCAGGGATTCTATCCTCAGGCCTGCTGTGCGGGCCCCGCCCCCAGGGCACCCTGAGACAGGGATTGAGACTGGGCGTGGTGGTTCACACATGTAATCCCAGCACTTGGGAGGCTGTAAACAGAATCACTGAGTCCAATCTAGTAGTGAGACCCAGGAACACCCTATAGATCCTTCCCTAAAATATAGAAATAATGATAATGATAATAATAAAGAAGCATTGGGAAGATGCACTGTTCATTTCTAAATGATTCAAGCTGGAAGTATCAAGCTTACATTTTGCATTTTTCAGGAGATCAGGGCTGAGGAAAAGGCAAAAAAAAAAAAATATTGAATCCTCTTTCTACCTAGTGCTAATGGTCTTGGGGCTCTTAAGTATAAATATTACTTTTCTCTCCAGTAAGTCTTCTCAGACAATCACTTCAAATTGCTTTTTAAATTCACCAAGCAACATAATTCTAAAACATTTGCAGAAATTTTCTTCCCCCGTAGAATAATGGCAGGTACTTAGCTGGTGCACGCTCGGCACGGTTCCAAGTGGAGCCGGGATCTGAAGCCAGGGAGTCTAGCTACCCCTGTACATTGTGTTACATGGAACTGACTCTCCTAACAGGTCATTTAAATCCCCTAGTTAAGGAGCTCACCTGTTTGTAGTTCATATCGGGGCAAAAGTGGACCAACCTTGCAGATCAGGGCATTCTGCCTTCACCACCCCCAAAGGACACAGAATCACCGGCATCACAATCCCCAGCTGAAACTCCCAATTTCAGAAAGCATAGGAAGGATGCTCAGAATGAAATCTCCCTTTGAGTGCAGGAGTCCCCACTCCTGAGTCTTGTGAGTTGGATGCAATTGTAGGGGAGGAATCTTAAGATGGATAAAATTTAAGAGGATGAGAGTTTGAACTTTTTCTACTTTAGGAAGTAATTTTTTAAAAACTCAAGATATCTTCTTTAAGTTACTCATTGGTGTACTTTTATTGTGAGAACTGAATGGATGCAAAGCCAGGAAAAGGAGATTCACCCCACGGGATCATGTCAAGGACTCTCACATAGTCTCATCCAAGGTGACTAAAGAAGTATCCTGGTGTCAAAGCTAGAGGGTAAGGCCAAAACAAGTGGCATTTTTGTCATTGTTGTTCTCATTATCTGGACAGGTCAGTATGCTGGAGCCAGCAGCCCGAGCATGGGCAGTGCTCTGGTTGCCACGGCTCCCCCAGGGAAACACTTGTGGGTGTGAATCCACAGCCAGCAGAAGCCCTGATGACAGAGATCGTGCAAGAATCTTTGCCTCCCTGAAACATCTGCAAAGACGATGATTATTTGGACTGCCCAAGCTGTTTCCATAAGACCTAGAATGGAATTAGGAAACCCAAATTTAGATTACAGGCCGTGGAATAGTCTTCCTGGGAAACAAAAGGTAATTAAAGAAAGCCCTTTCAGAGGACGATGGTGGAAAACTTTGCTAAGGTTCTGCAGGACCTCTGCAGAGACTGGTTACAGGAGTGGAACTTGGCCTGCATGACTTACTGCTTCTTTCCTAAGGCAGTTCCATGGCTGAGTAGCTATTATAGAGAGCTAAGACAATGAGTGGAATTAGGCCATCTGTGGAGCCAAGATAAACTGGGCTAGCGTAGTGCCCTGAATCCTCTGTAACTTGGTGCCGGGCCACCGCCTCTGTGGACACCCTGTGGAGCACCAGTCTCCTAGGCCCTGCCACGCCTTTCCAGTCAAACGTGATTTCTTCACATAGGAACACCTCCTAGAACAACACAGAGCAGGACAGAAGACTGGCATACTTCATAGCATAGAAATACTTTTATATTATTTCTGTGGATCTTTATTTTCCTTTCAAAAACTATTTTTGAAAATGGCTCAAAACTCAAGAAAGTACATGACTGTGCTTTGGATATGGTTTGTCTTCTAAAGGTTCATTTCTCAAGATGTTAGTTCTCCATGTGGTAATGCTCGAGGCTGGTGGGACCTTTAAGAAGTAAGGCCAAGTGGGAAGTCCCTTCTGGCTCCTCCACTCTGACTTCCTGTTTGGCTGTGCTACCTCTCCCTCTTATGTAGATTTCCCCCATGATACTATGAGGTCATTGCCAAAGCTAAGAAAGTGTTAGTGTCAAGCTCTTGAACCTCAAGAAGTGTGAGCTAAATAGAGATCTTTTCTTTTTAAGCTACCCAGCCTCAAGTATTTTGTTGTAGTCATGGAAAAAATAGACTGATGCATAAACTGAGGTTTGCTCTTCTCTGTTCTAATATTTTCTACCTTTGCTCACTTTACATTATCAGTTTCTATTGGCCTTTACATTATTTTGTTATAAGCATATGGATAAATATTCCTATACCTTGCTTCCTTATAGAAAAGATAGAATTTTTCTGCTTTGTACTTTTTTAAAATTTTCATTTAAAATAATATTTTATCTCTATCAATGTGATTTTGGACAGCTATAGAGTATTCCAATCTATGAATATAGTATTACATTTTGTTTAACAGTTTACTAATTGTTGGACTCTTGAGTAGCTTCTAGCGTTTTCTATTGCAAGTGATATTGCTGTAATATTCCTTTGCATATGATATGCCATTTGTGTACAGGTTCAACTAGTGCCTGTATTCTGAGTTGCATTGCTCCTGTCTTAGAGAATGTCTGTGATGCTGTCATTATGATGGGATGCTGATAGGTCCCACCCATCTGCCTTCCTCGGTGTCTGGAACACTTCATTCTCTCTCCAGTAAAGTTTCAGAATAATTGATTGTTTTCTTTACATATTTTCCAATAGTTTCAATATTTGAATTCTTATCATAAAACACTATGGGATACTTGTAAATGGTTTTCCATCTCCTTTGCCCATTTCTATTATTGGTAGTTTCTTTAATCTTGAATTCTGGGAGCTATTATATATCAAGAAGATCAGATTTTGCTTATGAATTGCAACATTTTGTTTAATGTACTTGTGTCCTTGGATTTTGGTTGGGTGGAATTTTTGGCCATGTTTAAATTCTTCAAAATGTGTATGCATTTGACTTTATCATGATTTTCTCTTTGGGATTGACAATTGAATTATAGGTGGAAAGAGCTCAGGGCCAGTGGGGATAGTCTAAGCACATGCCTGGCAAGTGCAAGTACCCAGGTTCAATCCCTGGGACTGTATGCTGTGTCAGCCCCACACCGAGCTGGCCACCAAAACTGAGCATGGTGGCACAAACCTGTAATCCCAGAACTGGGGAGGCTGAAACAGGAGGATCACTGGAAGTCTGAGCTGCATAGCAAGACCGTGTACCAAATAAATAAATAGCTCCCTCCACTATAGTTTTATAATGAAATTTATCCCATTTTCTTCTTTTTAACCCAAATTTTCTTGTAGTATTTACTTGATGTTATTTTGACATGTAAATATTGAACCATTTTACATTTATTGTGATTTATAATATGAGCAACGGACCTGACAATGCCTTTCATTTAATTGCCTACACGTCACAACAAAATGAACTGAGATATCATCTTCATCAGTCCAAGCTTCTACCTGTGTTTGTACCTCTTTGGGGGATTTCTACCTTGCCCCATTGGCCTATGTATTCAAGGTTAAGATTCCACATAGGCATATGTGGAAGCTTTCGGGTTTCTCTGGCTGCTCTCATTTGGCTCTTGTTAGATTTATGACAGAGAATAAATATAATGATGTTTTATAAAGAAAAAATATATATATAATGTTCAGTTGTACTTTTTTTTCTTCAGGAGTTCTATTTATATTGATCTTATTCTTAGGTAAGAATAAGATTATTATTCTTATTCCTATAATTCTTATAATTCCTATTATAAATGATCCATATATACTTTTGAAGTTTGTTGATTTCTATATATTAAATTTTGCTTCTGATATTGGTGTATGTTTCAATTTATTCTTTTATATGTTTTACAGGAAAAAATCTAAAAACTGGAAATGTAGTCCATTTTATCTCTTTCTTATCAGTTTTTACATTAGTGTTTTTCTTGTCTAGTCCGAGGACATAAATTAATATCTCCACTAAAATACTAAGTGGTGTAATAAGCATTTACGTTTTGGAGATACATATGTTAGGGGATATATCTAATATCAGAGTGAGTATTCTTGAACCCATAGAATATGCTCACTTGGTTACCCCACATTATTTTATTAACATGTTAATAGCATGTTAACGTTAATAAATTGTTAACATGGATTCTGATTGTAATTATATGTCAGATAGATTTATTTTTCTTGTGAAACTTTTACTTTAGGTGTTGACATCAATATTCTACTTTTCTACTTGCCTTATATAAAGAATTTANTTTTTTTTTAACTTAAGGAAGGGTCTACAGGATGCTCAGGGTCTCACTACTAGATCGGACTCGTAGTGATCCCCCTGTTTACAGCTTCCCAAGAGCTGGGCTTACAGGTGAATGCCACCACGCCCAGTCTCAATCACTGTCTGAGTGAGCCCCGGGGCAGGGGCCAACACGGCATGCCCAGGAATCGAACATCTGGCTCCTGCACCTGTTTGTAGGCACCTTAATCCACTGAGCGATTTGGCTGGATGCTACTTTGGACGATTTCACTGGCATTTAAATATTCTACTCTTCAAAATCTTAGTAAATTCTCCTTTGAAATTTTTTGGAAAATAAAAGGAGAGAAAGCATTCAGCTCATTTAGTAAAGCTACCATTCTCCTAATTAAAACAAAAGATATTGCAGAAAAGGACATCACGTTCATAAAGCACATGAAAATAAATGCTAAATCCCCTAACAAAAGTGAGTCCAGTAAATATAAGAAGACTGTAGGTCACCAGTTCAATGAAAAAAATCAAGTACTATATTCTGCATACTAGCAATGAGCATATGGAAACACTCTAAAATATTACATGCAGGATCACATAAAACACTTAGGAATATGTTCGTCAAAAGAAGTGTCAGATATCTATTCTGAAAACTACAGGACTTTCCTGATAAAAGTAAAAGTGGAACTACATAATCAGAAATATGCATGTTCATGGATTAGAAGATTTGATATTGTTAAATTGGCAATTCTCCCCAAATTGATCTATTGATTCAAGACAATACCCCTATAATATTAATGGCTTGGTTGAAAAAACGAACAGGCTAGTATGATATTTATAGGAACAAGAAAATAAAAACTAATGATGAGAATTTTGAAAATGATGAAAAGGGTGGAGGATACAGCTGCATACTTTTAATCATACTACAAAGCTGCAATATTCAAGACTCTGGTATTTGTATAAGGACAGTAAGGTATATCAGTGAAACAAAATAGACAATTTGTAAATAGATTCACACTAATGTGGTACATTAGTTATTTTAAAAGTTACCAAAGTAATTCAACAACCAAAGATAATCTTTTGATCAAAGTGAGTTGAGATAATTTTTGATTTTGTTTTAGACAGTATCTTCCTATTCAGTCCAGACTGGTCTTGAACTCACTATGTAGTCCAGACTGGCCTAAAACTCATATCACTTCTAATTTAGCCTCCTGAGTGCTAGGATTATAGGTATGAATCAACATGGCTCTGGATTTTAAAAAATCCTTTTTTTCTCCTTATAATATAAGCAAATAATAACTCAAAATATAATATTGAACTATAAAATCTAATACAATAAAACTCATAGGTAATAGGAACAAAATTTTCATGACATTGAGTTAATCAGAGATTTCCCTAATTGGTACACTGATTATTAAACGCAGCATGGAATTTAATAAAATATAAAATTTATTGTTTCAGAAACACAATGAAGGACATGAAAAGGCAAGCTACATATTGAAAGGAAATATTCATAAAGCATATGCCTGTCCAATGATTTATATTCAAAAACCATAAAGAATATTTATAACCTTATGTAGCAAGCATACAAACGCAAGGCAAAATTTGGCAAAAGATTTGAACAAGCTCTTCACATGAAGATATATGCAGACAACAAATAATCACATGAAAATGTATTCAAAATCTTTAGTCATCAGGAGAACACAGATGAAAACCACCTTCAAATTCTACTACTCCCCACTAGAATAGCTACATTAAAGACTCGCAGTACCAATTGTTGACAAAGAATGTAGAATAACTGAAACATTCAAAAGAAATGCAAAATATTACAGCATTTTTGAAAAATGACACAGCAGTACACTCTTAAGTCTAAGGAGACATACTATTTGACCCGTAATTTCATTTCTATGTGTCAAAGTAATAAATTAAACAAATGTCCATGGAGAGATCTTTATAGCTGTACTGTTTGTAGGAGCTGAAAATAGAGGCAACTAAGTATCTATTAAGTGGCGAGTTTGTACTATGGTAGTACTCAGCAATACAAAGAACAAAATGTTAATACACACAACAAAGAATGTAAAAACAAAATCAAGTGAAATAAGACAAAACAAAAGACTACTTCCTATACTATTGCTTTTATATTACATACTGGAAAAGACAAAAACTCGATAGTAGAACTCTGACTGCTGAAGCCAAGGATACAACGGAAGCTCCATGATTTAAATGTATCCCTTAAATTCATGTATTTGGAAAGTTAACCTTCAACACTAGCACAGGGAAGTAGAGGAGAATGGCTGGCCTGAGGGCTCTGTTCTCATAAGTGGGTTAATGTTATTATTGCCAGAGTGGTTTTGTTTTTGCAAAAGTATGTTTGTCATAAATGTAAATTGGCCCCTTCATACACTTGCCTTCTGCCTTTTCATCATGAGATGAAACAGTAAAAAGGCTCTTCCCAGATGCTGGGGCCATATTTATGGTCTCTTTAACCACCACAACCATGAGCCTTTAAGTTTCTGTTCTTTATTTTTCATTTTTTTTAGAAAGCTAACAATGGTTTTTATATTACATAGTATTATCATCAAAATTTTGCTCAGATTACAAGATATAGGTATGCAAGATTGGTCAAACAATCATTACCTCTTTCTTCCAATAAACATTAATTTTTTCTTTATATTTTTATATATTTTCTTTAAGTTTTTATTCTTTGTGAGATACCTTGTCTTGGCTATTCCTATTGTTATAGCACAGAACAGACTAAGACAAAAAGCAATGCCTGATAAGAGATATGAGCATATCTTGTGTGGTCATGAACATGCATGGTGTGCATTTTGTTTGTTTCCAGGGTTGCATGGTTGATAGCATTGCCAAAACTCACCACAATGTATAATTTAAATGGATGAATTTTATTTTACATAATTTACATATCAATAAATCTAGGAAAAAAGTTCAAACCCAGTAATAGTACACAGATAACATCAGCAGTTTGGATTCAAGTTAAATCAGTACTAAGAGGAATAGTTATAGATTTGCAGGATTATATAAAAAAGAAAATTTTAAAAATCAATAATCTAAATTTTTGCTGTAAAATACTAGAAATCAATCAAGTTAAGCCTAAAACAAGCAAAAGAAAGAAAATATTAAGGAAAAGAAAATAAATATATAAAATAGAAAATAAATGATCCAGAAAAATTTAAAAAGCCAAAATTTAATTATTCAAAGGGACATTTAAATTTTATTATCTAGTAAAACTGTCAAGCAACATATGATTAATTCTATGAAAAGAGGGGTCACTACTACATAGCCCATACTATTTAACAGAACCATAAAATAAACAAATATCTGTTTATATATCTAAATAAATAGACAAATATTTTAACAAAACTCACTAGAGATAGGGTGAAGTTTACAAAACAAAACTAATTTGAAAATGAACTTTATATTAAAACCTGTATATGAAGACAGTGCTAAACCTAGGTGGGCTCATGTCTCAGAAAACTACTAAAACTAATGAGGAGACAGTTTTCAACCCATGTGATGAACTAGCATAAACTTAGCAAAACTTTTCAAAGACATTACAATAAAATAATAATAGACTAATGCTCCTTATGCACAAAAGTGCAGAATCTTTGTCAGCCGATTAGCAAATAGAAAGCAGCAATGTACAGAGCAGGCAACACATTACAACCAGGTAGGGCCTATCTCAGGAAGGCAGAATTGAATCAGTCCTCAAATATCAGTTCCTGGGGTTGTGGATGTGGCTCAGTGACTTCTTGACTTTCATATAGGAGGCCCTGGGCTTGATCTCTAGTGCCATCATAGATAGACAGAAAGATAGACAGATACATGAATAAAATTTCTATAATTCTGACATATACTTCAATATGAGTGGACTTGGCTGTCTTTGTGTTAAATGGAGTACAAGAGACACACAAGGTATGATTCCATTTACATGTTAAGAATAATCTAAACAACAGACAAGGCTGGTGAGATAGCTCAGTGGTCTAAGGCACCTGCATAGGCAAGCTTAGGCAAGCACAGGGACCACGATTCAATCCCCAACACCACATGCCATGCCAGCCCTGCCCCCAGGGTGGGCTGAACTGGCACACACACACACACACACACACACACACACACACAAAAGTAAACAACAGACATAAAGAAGAATGGCAGTTTCTAGGACCTAAGGGAAGCAGACAATGGGGAGTATTATTTAGTGAGTACAGAGTTACAGTTACACAAGATGAAGAATTCTAGAGATGGACTATAGCGGAAAACCACCCAAATATCCATCAACAAGAGAAAAGATAATACAAACACATACTATCCAGTAATAAGAAATGAGTTATTTATGCACACAACAATTTAGATGAAGCTCACAAATGAATGCTGTAAGAAGACATATGATTCCACCTATGTGAAGCTTAAGAACAGGCTAAATGTATTTAT
The DNA here is from genome assembly GCA_002564285.1 of Tympanoctomys barrerae. Taxonomy (NCBI): domain Eukaryota; kingdom Metazoa; phylum Chordata; class Mammalia; order Rodentia; family Octodontidae; genus Tympanoctomys; species Tympanoctomys barrerae. The sequence goes on along the minus strand of NDGN011489845.1, from coordinate 283 downwards.
GGTAATAAAAATCACAACAGCTGATATCTTTGGAAGAACTAACCAAAACAGGGCACAAGAAGACATTTTGAAAGTACTGGAATGTTACATGTCATGATTGGGCTCTTGGTTACATAGATACCTAAATTTGTCAATAGTCACCAAAGTATGCACTTCCTACTTATATAAACATTTGTTTTTATAAAAGATAATAAAGTGAATTACAGGAAGAGCAATAGAGTATAGTGATACAGTAATACACTCTCACTAATGTGATAAGATGTCACCCTTGGGCCGGGGAGAT
>NDGN011489836.1:0-11905 GCA_002564285.1 Tympanoctomys barrerae | reverse complement strand
TTTTTTTGTATTTTAGGGAAGGGTCTACAGGGTGTTCAGGGTCTCACTACTAGATCGGATTCAGTGATCACCTGTTTACAGCCTCCTAAGTACTGGGATTACAGTCAGGCACCACCAATCCCAGTCTCAATTGCCATCTCAGCGCACCCAGTTCCAAACGTGGAACCCGCAGCCCCTGCACCTGCTTGCAGGCGCTTTAATCTGCTGAGCTATTTGGCCGGTCGTAATTTCACATTTTGATAAAGTTGTTTTAATGTTGCTGCATCAATATAGGGATGTGTCAAAGTTTGTAATGTTTGATATGAATTTTAGATCTCCTGATGATCATAAAGATTTTGGCATATATATATATATATGCACATATATAATATGTAGATACCCACATATAATAGCATAATACTGTACATATATAACATATAATAATGTTATCTATATTGTCATATACTACATACCATATAATATATAATATATAAGAAAGAGAAAAAAAACCTTTAAGTCAAATTCATAAAGCTAATAGGTTCATAAAGCTGTCTGGAAGCTTAGAATTTAATTATTTAGCTTTTGCACCCATTTCATAGGTAAAGTTCAAATTCATGAAAAGCATTAACGAAGATATATCTGCATATTCCAAAAATGTCCTTAATTTTTGAAATATTAGATTTAACTGAAGATCACATGATTCTGAAACAATTTTTTAATTGTATTTAGCACAGGGTCTACAGGGTCTCACTACACAGATCAGACTTGTAGTGATCCTTCCTGTTTTTCTACCTCCCAAGTGCTGGGATTACAGTTATGTGCCACCATGCCCAGTTTCATTCACTGTCTCAGCATGCCCCAGGGTCAGGACCAGCATGGCAGAATGGGGGTCCAATCCCTAGCCCCTGTGTCTGCCTAAGCAGGTACTTTCATCTGCTGGGCTATCTGGCCGGCCTAAACCAATTATTATTATTATTTTTTTTGGTAGAGAGATGTATCTATTAAGGAACATAATTATGATTAACTGATGTACAAGTGTGCATTATTGTATAACGGATTGCATTTCTGTGGGAAAAGTTTAGAAATGAGCTTGCTATAGGCCTGGCATAAATTTACACATATCAGATCCCTTCACTGTGATTCTAAGGATGCTGTGGCTTTTAAATATAATCCTTGGCTCACGGTAAAGTGTTTTGCCTCAGAAAGTTTGGGCAAAAGCTTTCTTCATCACTGCACAAAGGACCTAAGGAAGCATTTATAACTTTCATCTCTCAAGGGAACAGCAGTGTCACTCACTATGTCACTTTTCACTGTGACGATGCAGTGAACGCAAAATTTGGGGGAGTATTCTATAGCAGATATTGCTTAATGGGGATTCTTTATCATCATCACTATTCTCTGGGCTTGAAACACTCATTTACTTTATAGCATTTGCACAAGAAGTATATAATTAAATATGTCTCCTGGACAAGAAATTTAGTTCCAGCAGACATTTTTAGTCGTAAATTGCCTATTCTTTCTTTTGATTGATTACTTTACCAAGTCATTGGTTTGTCTTATGAAGTTATTCTATTTTGAATTTATTTGTGAAAATTTGCTTGGTACTTATATGGCAGCAGGAACTTTTTCTTTTCAACAAAAATGCCTTCACCACTCTTTGCCATTATTTTTTCCTGTGTTGGCACAATTTGATTGCTTTGGCCACATATCTTTTGCTACAAATTGTCAAAAATACTGTTCCCCACACATTTTACCCTGTCAGGAAAAAATTTCTAATTCTCTCTCACAGTATTTCTGGCCTGAGTCTACATGTGTATATTAGCCTTTTCTCCTTCTCCTTCTCCTTCTTCTCCTTTCCCTTCTTTTTCATGTCAATATAGAACTCCTCTCTCAATTGTTTCTGTGAATTTTCCAATAGCTATTACCTATTGCTCTATGTCTGACAGTTTCATAATGGTGTGCTAAATATTCCTAGGTAGGTTTTGCTACTTCCTTGATCTGCCACTTCTGTTTTATATTAGTCTTTTGCAATCAAAATATATTTGATGGTTATAGATTGATGACCAGTAAAAATCAAATAACAAACTCTTTTTAAAACTTCTTAAATTAATGCCAATTATTTCCATTAAATACTGTTCAGATTATAGGATAGCACTTTGGCCAGTGATGGGGTACACGTATGTTGGTGACCCCCTGACAATCTAGCAATTACTGAATCACAGGCCTTGTACTCTGTGCAAGTACACTCCGATGTTCACACAAAGACAAATCCACCTCCTGGGGCACACCTCAGAATCTTCTGCTGTCATTGACACTTGACTACATTTAAGAGCATTTCTAGCCATTGTTCACTTTATTCAAGCTTTAAGCTACCCGAATTATAAATCACTCATAAAAATTAGTATCATTGGCTAGTAAGCAATAACATTGTTAACAGCTTTTTACACACTGCAGAATACATGAAAATATCCATATGAGCCTTAGCACTGTATAATCATGAAATTCTAGTAATTCATACTTCAATCTGTCCATTACTAACACCCGTATGATGGTAGCAGCAGGCAGAATAGGCCAGGGTAGTCGGATCACACAACAATCCCTTAGATGACACTAAGGAGACAGAAGATGGTGCATAATAGGATTTATAAATATTATAAACATCACTTGCCAGATCTCACCAGGGAGCTCAAGAAATAAAGTTGTAAGATATGTGTATTGTAGTATATGAGTTAATAAAATGCTAAGACAACTAGTTAGCTGTTTCTTAATTCTTACTACAGAATTCAGAAGTGGATCTTTCTGAGTAATAAATGTAAGTACATCAAAAAGGGATTGTTTAGATTGCTTCAAAAGAAAGTTACCCCCCCAAAAAATGATACAAGTAATTTTTACTTCAAAACTTTTATATACAAATAGTATATTTTCTCCCAAATACTTCAGATATCTAGGCTACTATGAAAGAATGATTATAAATTTTCAGGACAGTATTTTTTACTTTCTAAGAAGTAGAGGGCATTTTATATTGCATCAAACTTTAAAAACAAGAAAGCAAAACATATATTTTGTCTCTATCATATGTTCATTTACTATGTGATAGATAGTGGAGACAATAAATAAATAAAACTCAAACAAATTCATGGGGCCAGGGGTGTAGCTCAGTGGCACAGCATCTGCCTTGCAAACTTGAGGCCCTCAGGTTGATTCCTGTTTCAAAAAATAAAGAAAGAAAAGAAAAAGGGTCTCAGACCAATTCAACTCACTCCCTGCTTGGGGATGGAAGGAGCATAATGCTCTGTACACTGTAAGAGAAGTAAGCCTAACAGTGTCAGAGGTAAGGAGCCTTTACTTTGTTAAAACACAAAGCTGATCTTAAAGCATCTGAGTCCTCACTAAGACGGTGGCAAAAAAGTGCCTTCCAGGATGATGGATCACAATTCTCAAAGACAAACGCAGCTACTACTTTTTCACCAGGGAAATCATGAGTGATTTACACTGGTTGAAATAAAGATTATGCATGGAGATATTTTGGGATGAATTATATGCCTGGACAAATTATCTGAGTATTAGCATACTATGCAGTGTGTTTACTATTGAGTAAAGAAAATGAGAAAATCATTGCAAACATGTAAAAATTATCACATTTGAGATCTAGAAACACCAATGCATCATAAAATAGGAAGTAAATTGGGACAGGGTGGAATTACTGATGAGATGGGAAGCTATAAAAGATGCTCAGGTGAATTAATACAAGTGTCAGTGTCCACAGTGAATACGATCTAGGAGATATAGCTTGAAGACTTATGTAAATGTTGAATTTATAGCATATTGTGATTTCTATAAAGAGGAGAGACAGTGAGTCATGTAGGTACATTTTTGATTTGAGGTCCCTTTGAAATATTGAAGCAGAGTAAGCCAGTATCTTTTATTATCTGACAGACTGCAGTATAATTCTATGGAGGAATAAATCATTTTAATTCATTGTTGCAGCTCCACTTGTTGAACAAAAGTTTGACTTGTAAGAGAAATTGAGTTTGTGGCATAAAATGTTAGTCATTGGCATGGAGGTGGTGATAGAAATCATGGGTGTGGATGACATCGCACACCAGAGAATATCAGGAAATATAAAGACAGAACATTTGCGTAGGTGCAGTGACAAGAAAAGAGACAGTCTGCTGTTTGAGGAACCTAAAATTAAACCAAAATGGGTGGCCACTGGCCCAAAGAGTGCTTGAAGTATTGGGGTGAGGGTTTTGGACAGTGTAGGAAAAAGCAGTCATAATTCCAATTAGTATGTGATGTACAAAGTGGGGTGGCACATTATGAACTATATTTTGTAATTAGAAGGAGTAATTGATAATACTGTAGAGTATGGTTTTCCTGCTGTGGTAAAATTAGAATTCAAACTGAAGAGAAGTCAATAATTCTAAAATTAGAATTCAAACAAAGAAGTGAATAAAAATAAGCAGTTGGAGCCTATAAATAGTTGAATAATATTTTAACATAGTTACTTGTCATAGAATCTTGTGACACAAGAACCAAGCAGAGTAGGAGGTCAGTTTGGGTGGCAATATACACCCAAAAAGGAAATTTTCAAAGTTTGCCTTGTGTTAGTCCTTTTAAAACGAGTAGGCATTAGTGGTATTATGACGTGTTTTCTTAGGCTCTGACTTTACCAGTGAAATCTGCCCAATCCTCATCCCAGTATTTCTCCAAACCAAAAGTTACTATTGGAAAAATCTGGCGATCTATCGTACCTCTGGTCACTGAGGAACTCTGAGCCAAACTTCAGCTCAGAAGACTTCAGCCACAGAAGACTTGTGTAGACTTGGACACTAAATTCAGACAATCTGAAAAACCCATACTATAGTCCCTTCTAAATTGTCTTCTCTTAAACTGTTATATGAACCCAACAGTTGTTCTTGAGTGAAGCTTATTAATGTCCTCTCTGTTATTATACACATACTGAAATATCTCCTAACCTGCCTTGGTTAACCCTAGGGTAATGCAGTGTCCTATCAAACTAGAATAAGAAAATACTCTTGCCTATCTATATATGGTGCTTATAGTCTTGGTTATTTTTTTCTTTGTTATTTCTTTTTACTTCTTTCTGCTGTCCTGGCTTGGTGTCCTAGGCACTTTGAAAGTCCAGGAAATACACTACTGCAGTGTCTTTCTGAAAACATGTGGCACTATTGACGTGGACATTCACATCCACCTGCCAACAAGTTTCTGGGCACAGCATGTTCTGATTTCAGTGGTGTGGCTTGTGGTCTGGTAGTCCTACCCGGAGTGGCCATGGGGCTCCTGTCTCTGGAGAAGATTGGGTTCCCAAAATTCTATGGAGAATTTTGCACACTGGGATGCTAAAGCCCAAAGTCACTGAGCATTTAAAAAATTTTAGCCACAGAAGACTTGTGTAGACTTGGACACTAAATTCAACAATCTGAAAAACGCATAATATAATCCCTTCCAAATTGTCTTCTCTTGGACTTTTAGTTCTTCTTAGGTGAAGTTGATTAATGTCCTTTCTATTATTATACACAGGGGGCCTGCTGGTTAGCTCAATTGTTTAAGTGCCTGCTTAAGCAAACGCAGTCAGGCTCAGAACACTGGGGTTCGATCCCCCCAGATCCTCATGCCTTACCAGACCTGCCCTTAAGGCAACCTGAGCCAGCCACCCCACCAAAAAAAAAAAAAAATCCTATTATTACACACAGGCTTGAATATCTCCTAACCTGCCTTGGTTAACCCTAGGGTAATGCAGTTTCATATCAAACTAGAGTAAGAAAACACACTTGCTTATCTATGTGTGGTGCCTTTAGAGCTGTTCTGAGAGGATAACACAGTAAAGACCAGTGTTGTCCATGAATCTTGGCCAAGACACTTGAAGGAACACTGCAGCTTCCCTATCCGCGGGGTGCATCACAGATACTGTTCAATTCCTTCAGGCTCTGAGTCTGTCTGTAATAGAAAACATTTGTTCAGACTACCTTTTAAAAATGATGTAAATAATTCACTTTAGTTCCCGAAGTGTAAACATAAGTGGAATAAGTCAGATTCACATATGTAAACATATTGTCTTGCTAGTGCAAGAAACTAAAAGAGTACATAAGATCCAACAACTACAATAGATACAATGAAAGGTAAAAAAACTGCTCAGAAGGAAAGAACAACTGGGAAGAGGAAAGAGAGAAAAGAAGAAGGGGAAAAAAAACATACGAATATATACACAAGTCAGCGGAAGATAATTGTACTTTGTGTCTTTCATTTGATTACTGGTCTTTCTAGCATTGTAACTGTTTTCAGATCATTTTCATTCTTCCTGAACTATATTCTTCACATTTCCTTTAGAAGAGGTCTCAGAGATACATCCCTCAGTATTTACTTAGTCTCCAAATGTTTTTATTTCTCCTTCCTTGAAAGAATTTTTTGCTGACTGACAATTCTAGGTTAACAGGTATTTTTCATTTAGTTCTTAATATTTTCAATTTTTATTTACTGAACATTGCAAAATTCCATTATATTTGAAGAATATTTTTCAAAATGCTCATCTTTTTATAGTTTCCTATTGCACGCTTATTTTTGTAAACGTCTCTTTTCAAAACATTAAGCATATAACTACAGAAAGAATTGCATACTTGATCAAGTCAAACTTCAGAGTATCCGTTGTTTCTGTTAATTATAATTGCCTGTATATTGTGATGCTGATTCTCATGAGGTTTCTTTTTTTCTTTTGCTATTTTAGGCTATTCCTGTTATGTGAAATAATTTTAGTAAAGATAGATCATCCTCCCCCTACTTCCAGTAGCAAGTGTTATTTCACCATAGCTAATTCAACACCCCCTAGAAACTCTTGCTTCATTAAAGATCATCAAGCCCGGCACCCCTTTGGGTTCTTTCACCCTGAGTGTTTATGGGGGAGTCATGCATCAGAATATCCCTCCAGGGCCAGGGAGATGGCTCAGTGGAATAAGCACTTTCCTGGCAAGTGCAAGGGCCTGAGTTCAATCCCCAGTTCTGCTAAAAAAACCCAAAACAAAACAGAATGTCCCTCCACCTCAGTATATTGTAACATTCAAGCCCATTTCCTGCACTATTGCTCTCAAATTTTTTCTTCTATCTTGGACCTGACTCTTTGCCCTGGATTATAGATGCTATTTTCCCCCCAGTTTCTGCACGCCCCTCCACCTGAAGCTCCATGACCACAGGAAGATGCTTGGTTAATAATTTTATGGTAATTTCACCTAGGAAGTTCATTCTGTGACTATGGACACCAAGAAGACCTTCATAAACGTGAATATCAAGGGACTATTGATGGGTTGTGTGTGTGTGCGCACACCCATGTGGATAACCAGGTATATGCATCTATTCTCAGAACTCCCAGCCATTTGTATTAGAATAAGCTCTTAGTTGTTTACAAAGAATTAACTTCAAATATATTTTTAAAAAACACACAAAAACATAAATATGTAATTTTGCAAACATGTGTCTTTATGAATATTAAAAGGTTATATTAAACAGACAATTTGTAGCACACTCCTTTAATCCCAGCACTCTGGAAGCAGAGGCAGTGAAGAGCACTGTGAATTTGAGGCCAGCCTGGGCTACATAGTGAGTTCAAGGCCAACCTAACCTACATAGTGAGACCCTGTCTCAAAAATAAATAAATAAATAAATAAGCAATTTAAAATTTGAGGAAAACCCCCAGATGTTGCTGGACAGTTCTCTGGATGGTCTTGGACCTCTGGATGGCCTTCTTTTTATCCATTTGTATTTCTCCAAAATAACTAGAATGAGCTGAAGCTACAACACCCTGAGATTAAAGGTCAGGAGAGTGCAGACTCTAGACTGTTCCCTAGAAACAGGAAATTTCCAGGGCTTTAGCCCCGAGTCACATGCTTTCTCAAATACATTCCATGGACCTGCTTTCTGGAGACAACGGCTGCTGTGCACGTGGGCTCTGTGTGACAAAAGGAGCTGAGTTCCATTTCCCCCAAATCTAGTAGTGTCCTGTGCCTTCTTGAGGACTCCTCAGAAACAAAGCAGTCCTGTGGCTTGTCCCATGAGACTTCGCATGAGCTGGTAAATATGCAGTCCGCTTCAGAGGCAAAGTCTATATTTACAACCCAGCAGAGAGTTAAAAGAGAATGCACAATTTTTCTCAATAAAATATTAGAAATGTAGAGAAAAGCAGGAATTCAAAAGAATGATAGTATAAAAAAAGCCTAGAGAATGAGAGTAAAACTAATAAATATAAACAAGGCAATTCACCATTTGAAAAAAATGTATAAAAAGTGGATTAAATTAAGAAAAAATCCAGTAACATAATACTGATTAAAATACATCTGAAATTAAAAATATATGCACACAGAGAGAAAGGTTAAAAATTAAGAACTATAAAAAAAAAGATAAGAAGGCCAAATCACTACAAGAGAACTGTTACATGCAAAACGCAACAATTGTGGAAGACTTATCAGTTATGTATGATTAGAGTTTTACATACATAAAATTGTGTCAGTGTGTAAATGATTTCAGAAGGAAAAATAGTATGTTTGATTTGGTTAATATGATTATAATTTTTCAGTCATAGAGTATATTTTCAAGGCTACATAAACTATTTGTAAAATTTTACCACATATCATGAAGATCTCAATAAAATTAAAAAGCCTCTAAAACCCCTTTTAGTTTATTAAACAGTACCAATAAAAAATGTTTTTATAATTCCTGAATGGCTAAAAGTTTTAAATTTTAGTTTTAAAAGTCAGATATTTGTAAGAAGAAACAATAATAGGAATGACAAAACAGAATGTTATGCTATTTAAAATTTTGGCATGCTCTCAAATGAAACTGTTAGAAATAACCAAAAGCATTTAAGATTTAGTTATTATCTAAAAAATTAGAAAAACAATAGATTAGATTTTTAAGGTATAACTATGGCTAATATGACAATTAGAAACAAAATTAAACTAAATAAACTAAAGAGCTTAAAGGAAACAATGGAAAAAATCTTTGTAAATGTTGTTTAAGAAAGGAAAGTAAGCGCTGGTGAGATAGCTCAACGGACTAAGCACTTGGTTCGATTCTTAGTCCTGCATTCTGCACCAGCCCTGACCCTGAGGCGGGCTGAGCTGGTGACAAGTCCTGGTGTGGTGGCGCATGCCTGCAATCCCAGAGCTGGGGAGGCTGAAACAGGAGGATCACTATGAGTTCAAGCTGCATAGTGAAACCCTGTACCAAATGCATAGAAAAAGAAAAAAGGAAAAAGACAGGAAAGTAAAAATAAATAAATTTGTTAAAATTATAGCATTAGAAAAGTTAACAAGAATAATTACAAAACCTTTTTGTTAGTATATTTGAAAAATTAAATAAAACAAGACAATGTTCAGGAAGAAACAAGTAAAATCCCCCAAATCATCACTCCAGGAAAAATTAAGTATATGCAACTCTTGCAGTCTGAAAGGGTGGAAGCTTTTGACTGCAGGAGATGGGGAAAGTCCGATTGAAAGCTCAGAAGAGACCCAGCATAGGCTCGGAGCGCCCTCCTAGCCTGCCCAGAGCCTCCTCAGGCTGGGAGGTGTGGACACAGTGCCAGGAAGCACGCCAGCTGCGCCTCCAGCCCTGACCTTTTTTTTTGTTTTTTACATTTACTTTTTTGTTCTCCTCAGGATTAGCTCCTGTTGGTCTCATGCTCAAATGGCATACTCAGAATTGCGCAGTTTATTTTCTCTCCCTTGTTTGGTTGTATTTTTTGGTCTCTTTCCATACTTAAGTTGGCTTATAACTTCATGGCTGAATATTTCTCTCTTTATTAGGGCTTCCATGTGAATATTTGACAGCTGCTCTAGTTCTTTTTCTAAAATTAAGAAATCTTTCTGTTTAATCCCAAACCTCTCTTATAGTAATTTAACTTGCTTTTCTCATCACAAGAAAGAAGATTAATATGTGTGAACTATTCTAATGTGATGATAACCTTGACAGCTAATGAGTATTTCCAAGAACATTTGTTAATATTAAGAAGGTTCTCTAACTCATATTTATCAAATGTACAGAGCCAGATAATTATAAATTCAATTAGAGGACATAATTTTAAGATTGAAGCTCACAAAAATTTTTACAAGAGGAGAAACATATTAATAATAGAACGCCATGGAAAGGCAATTAGAAATGAAGTTACCAGCAGCCAAGTTCCAGAAAATAATTTCAGTGCTTTAGCTCTTTAACAATTATTTAATATGTATCCACTAAATGGGATGAGTTCTGAGAATTATAGTTACTGAGGTTAAAACAAACAAAAACACTATTTGTTCTCAATTTGTATATTCCATCTTTTCAGTTTTGGATGAGTAAACATTATTAGTTTCGAGCAAAATGCTAGGATACACACATAAAATTCTACAATAAAGCCAACTCTTTTACTTCCAGCAGAACAGTTTCCCCATAGCTTGCAGTGTGATGTTTTAAAAGTGCAAGTCAGGCACCCGTAGGTCCTCTATAAACCCAGCAGGGTTTGGTCAAGGTCTTTCCATTGCCCACTGTGCTGTGTATTAGGGATCATCAAAGTCGTCTATGACAATCTAGATAAGGAATCATTTTTGCCTATAGAAAATGCCATCCTGTGCCTGCTACTCAAATCTGCCATTGTAGCAGGAAGGTAGAAATGAGTATGGATATGCTGCAGTAAAATGTAGATAGGCATTAAAATTTGAGTTTCATAAGTTTTTATCATTTCACAAAATATTCTTTCTTTGACTTAAAAAATATATTTAAAATTCTAAACTACTTTGTCTCATGGCTGTGTGGCTTCTCCTGGGCTCAGCTCTCCATCCCCTGCTCTTGTGTTCTGCTCTGCTTTCAGCCCCTTCTTCAGAGCTGCCCCTTGTCGCACTGTCCAGGCCTCTCACTTCCCAGTGCTGTCCTTTCATTGAGGCAGCCTTGCCGCCTTCAAATACCCTCCTCCTTCTGCCTCCCAGACTCTTCCTGATGTGTCCTCAGGGTGATGGGACATTCCAGCCTCTGAAAATATCCCTTGATCATGGAGACCTCCTTTATCCTCCCTTTACCCCTCCGTGTAAAAGACCATCCTGGACCTCATTCCTAGTTAATTTCCATAGAGCTGCGCCAGTTACTGTGATAGGATTTTTTAGAAATTTGACACTACCTCTTCTTGATATTAGAATATTAATGCTGTGAGGTTCAAAACCTTCTATCAAACATTGCTTCTTTAGCTTGTAAAACTTAGAAAGTACTCAATAAATACTTATTAAGTAATAAATGTCCAAGAAGGACATGAAGGAAGACACTATATGTGTCCAACTATGAAAGGAGATCCATAGAAGACTTTTGATGTTCAAGTAATGCCTAGTTTAAAAAGAACCCAAAATACAGAGATGCATGAAGATAAATTGGAAATCTTGAAGACTCCTGCACTCCCACTTGTTTGAGCCATTGACAACAATTTGCTTAGTAAATATTCACTGTTTTTGTGCTCATTGTACATAAGTACAGTGCACATACACACCCACATAAACAGGCCCCCAGCTTCCTGCATTGCTGGTGCTGTTGCTACATTCCTGTTCTTACAGAAATGTGATGATATATGCAAATTTGACATCTTACAAGACAGTTCACAGAGCAGTGCCTACCAAAAGCGGGGTCTGCAGTGTTTATTCCTATGACAGTTCATATTGGTTTGATAACAGTAATGTAGTCATTATATATTTCATATTCATAAGAACAAGATGCACAAAACTCAGAGACAGAAAATGTCACTCTTATAAATAAAATAATTTACTTGAATCTGAGCTCACAGTTTTGTTTGGCAATAGAAAATTCTGATTTATTTAGCAAATTTTCTTTGTTATCTTTTTTTAAATAAAAAATTCAAGATTAAGTTAACTCAAGCCACCTCTGTAAATGGCTCCTGCAC